>JAODXP020002379.1:0-28565 GCA_027497455.2 Sardinella longiceps | reverse complement strand
AAGAAAACCATTCAACATTTGGAAGCAATATAAATAACATTAAAAAAAACGACCATGTATATGGTTCTACAGCCATGGTGCTAACATCAGGTCCAATTCATAAAACCAACAAAAATTGAGTGGAATCTTACAACAGGGCTCAAGTGTGAGCTCATGGAACATCTATATCACTCCTATTTAGGCATATGAATTAAAGGAAACAATGGGAAACCATTTTTTGCTGATGGAGAGGTTTTATATATAATTTGCAGAAGAGCCAACATAAACGTGAAGTATGGTTGTGCCCTCCTTTACATTCAATTCAATAAATTGATATGTGCTTTACAGACACCCAAGAGCCAAAGACGCAAGGAAAAACTTCCTTGCAGGAGATTCAAGGTATAGGATCCATGGCCTAAGGGGCCAAGCAGTCATGCAGGAAATGTACAATCAGTACAGCATTAGGCCTGATGCAACTACTTTTAGCTTGCCTGAACTGTGATGGTTCTGGAACACTTTATGGGGCAATTGGTGTCTGTTTAGACTCTGAGTAGTGCTGGGCCTTTGGTAAATGAGGTTTCAGTCAGCGAGATGCTGTCCCTTAGAGAAACGTAAGCACAAAGCAATCATTTTATTATTACCTCCGCCAAGGAGGTTATGTTTTCGCCGGTGTGTGTGTGTGTGTGTCTGTCTGTCTGTGTGTGTGTCTGTGTACAACATAACTTAAGAAGTGCTGCATGGATTTGGATGAAATTTTCGGACAACCTGTCTATTGGGATGACTAAGAACTGATTCGATTTTGATGGCGATCAGTGATCCAGAACACCATCTGTGACCACAATGCCTTGGCAGAGGTCTGCGCTCTCTTAGCGCTTTCACACCGACAGAGAACCGTGCCGGTGCTGGTTCCCGCACCTCATCTTGAACCGGCCGTCGTGTTCACACCAAATATCAGAGCGTTCGGGAACCGCAAACTTGGTTCCCATTGGGCACCGAGTAAAACCGTGACAACATGAGCGAACGTCACCGGGTTAAGTTGGGGTCAAAGTGGAAAATAAACAAATCGGACATGTGAGCCGGGGATAATGAGGGAAATAAAGTGAAAATTAGTTTGTGCAGTGATTGGCAAATGAGAGAAATATTTGCTTAATATTTGGAGGTTGACACATTTCCATCAGATGTTAGATGGCAGTATTTGTAAAAGTAATATGCTACACTGTTTGCATTTGTGGCGAAGCAACGCCCATTGTGGATAATGCGTCATGGGCTTGCATAAATTGGTATGGACATTGGCCCTTCTCGGGCCAGCACTTTGGTTCCCGCTGTAACTAGTGCAGGAACCGGCTCCGGCACCGGGCTTGTCGGTCTGAAAACAGCTTCTGAGCGCTTCTAGTTACATTATAAATTGTAGGATTAGCTGTTGATAAAGCATTAGAAGACAGTGCTGAAAACTGTCACTATTGTATGATGTTCTGCGAGTGACTTGTCGATTATTTCCGCCACAGTCGTGAACGGCAAACTTGGGAATCGAATGAATGAGTTTCAATGAGACGCTTCCAGCAGTTCGCTGATTTCAGTAAAACGTATGCCTTTTTAAGGCTGTTGCTTACATTTTTTGAATAAATGAACATCTTGAAGATGAAATACTATATCCTTCACTTCATAACTAAGAGTTTAGTAATATTTTAGCGATTGTTTTTACAAAGTAACCCCTATTGCTATAGACTCAAATGCTTTAATCAGTTTAAACTTGCCTTCTGACCATGGACAAATCACTTTGACAGATGATGTACTATTACTGCCAGATTAAAATTGCTGCAATAGATAAAATAAATTAACAAAGGCACAGGAGAATATTTTTTTTTTACTTCACTAGACTGTTACTGTACTTCCGCCGCCTAAGATGATAGATCACGTGGTAATCAATTACTTCTGATAGCTCCTGGAGGCATTCTGCCTCCAGTTATACTTTACAGACTTCTGGAACATGGAATGTTTATAAACACAGAAGGGATGTTACACTAGATCTGTCACCACAACATTTTATTATGTTGCTTTTCATTCAAATGACTTGAAATACGGTTACTTCCAGTTCTTTTGTTAATGGTTTGAACTTACTGACAATTCATGCAAATCATATTAAGCATTCTTTTTGGCTTTAGGAGAAAGACGTCAGAGGTCAGAGGATTATGATAGATCTTTTTTGCAGATGTAAGTACCATTTCTATCACAATTATTATTATTATTATTATTATTATTATTATTATTATTATTATTATGAAGTGGTACACATTAAATACTGTTAGTAAAATGTGGCTTATAAATGGCAAACATCCTTCACATTTCCCACAGAGGAAGACTGAGTGTGGAATATACAGTCATTAAAAAAGGCCCTCCAGCCTGCTACCAACTTCAGACACAGAGGAGCAACATTCGTGAACACGGAGCAGTGAGAAGATGGACTTTTGGACAAAAAGACAAGACAAAAACTATTAAAAATATCCTTTTAGTTGGAGAGACAGGGACAGGGAAAACAACTTTAATCAACACTTTGGTCAACTATATGTTAGGAGTACAATGGGAGGATGGATTCTGGTGTCAGATCACAGAGGAGGGTGAAAAGAAGAGCCAGGCAAAATCTCAGACAACTGCCATCACTGTTTATGAGGTGTTTTTGAAAAATTTCCCTTTAGCCCTGAGAATCATTGACACTCCTGGTTATGGATCTACTGATGGCATTGATGATGATTGCTATACTGCAGATAGTTTGTACTTGTTGTTCAGATCTGAAATTGGGATAGATGAAATCAGCACTGTCTGTCTAGTGGTGAGAACAGGACAGAATCGCCTCACAGATTTCCAGCGTTATATTTTTGATGCAATTCTCTCCCTATTTGGAAAAGATATTGAGAGGAACATAGTGCTGTTCATCACACACTCAGATGGCTTGGATCCTACAAATGTCTTTGCTGCCCTCAATGAAGCTGAAGTGCCTTATGCCACAAAAGGCAATGGGGAACCTATTTATTTCCTTTTCAACAACCGACAATCAGAGTCTTACATGGAGAAAGATAAAATGATTTATCAACACGCATGGAAATTGGGATACAGTAGTGTAACAAGCTTTTTAGGGTTGCTGCAGGATATTGAGGTAAAAGAGTTAAAGATGACAGAAGGTGTATTAAGAGAGCGCAAACAGCTGGAAGCCTGTGTCTATAACCTGCAAAATGCCATCAGGATGGAAGAACTGAAACAGATTGAGTTACAGCAGACTCAAAGAGCCTTGAAGGAAAGAAGACGGAGCACCAAAGACTTCACCTTTGAAGTGGAAGAGGCTTTAAAAAAAAAGGTCCCAATACAGTCGCAATGGTATAATTTTTTTTTAAAGAAGGCAACGTCCTGTGTTGTCTGTGAGGAGAATTGCCACTATCCAGGCTGCTGGTGGGTGAAAGAGCTCTCCAACTGTAGCGTCATGAAGGAAAACAGGTGCACTGTGTGCACCGAGAACTGCCCTGTTTCCGATCACGTTAAAGAGAATATGATCTATGTTCCAAGAAGCAGAAAGGTTAAGAAAACTGCACATGATTTGAAACAGCAATATGAACAACAAGTGGATATTAAGAAAGAACTTGAAAAAGAACTAAATGAGTCAAAGATTAGAAAGACTGTGTTGTTGGAAGAGGCCTATCAAAGTATTGTCAGACTTGAAGATATTGCTCTGAAGAAGGCCTCTGTGTTAACTCTTATTCATTTAGACTTCTTACTGGAAAAGATGCAGGAGATAGGAGATGAGGTAAAGGTTCAGAAACTGAAGAATCTAAATGAGCAATTTCAGGCTTCAGACAGGAGGTTGGTTCGCTGGGCAACTACACTTCAAAATGCAGGTGGGACAATATTCTGTGTTCATTCAATGTCAAGTCATATTCCTATTTTCATGATCAGTGGTGCATTCACAACAGTGTGACATGCCGGTTGCTTTGGGGGTGTTCCCGCGGCATTCTACTACTGTATTTTCACAGTGGGATCCATTAACATTGCACCTCCTGCAACATTCAAAAGGGTTGGACTTACCCATATGAAAATGATTTCTATGAAACTTACATTTTTCCTACATGTTGTGTAAAAATTTATAGAGGATTCAAAGCTCATACAAAATGCAAATAATGTGAAACTTGATTTTACAATGTTTTTTTAATGTTGTATAAGAATCTTATAAGGGGTTTATAGGGGGCTCACATGCAAAATCCATATAAAATCAATGTAATGTGAAACTTATATAACTTTGCACCATGTAAGAATTGTACATGACACTTCCCAAGTGAAAAAGATTTATAAACTGTACGATGATTTTATGTTGTATAAGAATCTCAGATGGGGTTTGTAGGGCAGTCAAATCACATGCAAAATATAAATTAGATATATGAAGATAATATAACTTCCTTAATTGTATAATATTTTATGTGATTCACACATGGGTGAAATTAAAGGAATACATTACCTTTTTATGAAAAGTGGTCATTCATCCTCTTCCCTGTATGTACATATGTGGGTAAAAGCATTTTGGTCTGTCAATCCAAATTTTAGCTTTAGCTAAGCATAGGCACTGGAATATAATGTAGCCAAAGAGTTGCTATCTGGCTACTTTACATTCCAGCACCTATACTAAGCTAAAACGCATGCACTAGGGACAAAATGCTTTTACCGACATGTAACTTCAGGGAAGAGGATGAATGATCAATTTTCATAAAAGGTGAAATATTCCTTTAATTTCACCAATGTGTGAATCACATAAAACATAGAAACATTGTAAAGTTTAAATAAAACTTTTCCATATGAGAAGTTATATAAGCTTCATATATGCAATGTATTTTACATGTGCCATACAAACCCCATCTGAGATTCTTATATAACATATAAAACCATTGTCAAGTTTATATATAGGCTATCAACTTTCACATTATATGGATTTTGTATGACCTTTGAGTCCCCTATAAAATATATATAAGATTCTTTTAAGGATATCAATAGGATATTTGACATCAGATATTAGGCCACTGACAATTCACACATTAAACACATCAATTTTACTTTAAAAATGTTTTATTTTTTTTTAAAATCAGACAAAGCATAGACTTCACATATAAAAAAACATATGTGGTTTATATCATATTCTTTATACATGGGGAAGCCATGGTAGATGTTGTTGCCATGTTTTGTGTCAGACAGCTGTGGTTTAGTAGCCTGACATAGCCCGACCATAATACTGCTGTTCATCCGTATTCATTGACTTGACTTGAAAGCTTTAATGTCCTTAAAAAGGCAATTTGTTTTGCAGCACAGCAGAAAGACATAAACAAACACACATAGTCATCAGGGTATCTGCACATTTTTCAAGTACAAATTTTAAAGACTTTTAAGACCTTTTCAAGACCTCTAAATGGAAAAATTAAGACCAGGGGCGCAACTAATCACTTTTGGGGGGTATGCAACAACAATTTTTGCGCCAGCCCCCCCCCCCCCAACCAAGAAACAACAACAGTACCACTGAAATAACATAAAATAAAATTCAGAATCATAAGATGACCTTCAAAGTTGTTATATTGTGAACAACACGTTTAACACAACAACAATGAAGGCAGCACTTGTCAACTAATGAGGAATATGGGATGCATTTGTGTAGAGAAGTAGCAGGGGGGTTTGGGGGTGCTCCCCAAGAAATTTTGGAAAAATTAGTTTCCATTTCCTGCAATCTGGTGCATTTAAACAAGTTGCTAGATAGCTTCTCATAGCAATTAATCAAATGAATTATCTAATGCATTGCACATTATTTGAATGCTCCATGAGGTCATATAGCAGCCTGGCTGAGTTGTATTCGGCAGTCGGTTGTAATATTTCTTACAACTGAACCAAAATTTATTTCATTTTAGACTTTAATGGCATTTACTGTTGAATTCTCAGTTTGATGTGATGCAAATAGTCTTTTATTCTTTTGGACCCTTTTTGGATAATAATGAGGAACATGCCTTGGACAATCTTTCTTTGCAATTTGCTAAATTCCCTGATATTCATTCTAAATAGTTTAATTGAAAGTGTGTCTAAACCCTTGGAGGAAATGGGCTACAATAGCCTACCTTGTGTTTCTGAATCAGTGGCCAAATTAGCACAGGGTATTTTTTGACCAACATATCAGTCATGGGATGCATGTCTAAAATGACCACTTCAGCCTAAAATTGGAGGCTAAAAACAGCTGTTGTAGCGGTATGTATAGTGGTGTTATTGCTACCTGTTGGAATGCAGCTTATTTGATATGGCTGATCATGCATACCTGTTTCCACAATAGCCTACAGTACTTCGAAATCATTAATTAATCTGTAGGATAAACCGTTTATCACAGCAACTAGTGACCACCATAGATGAGTGGCTCTTGTGGCGTTCTTTCAAATGATATATGTATGACATTTGGGCGAGAAAAACTCTCCGAGTTATTAAATAGAAAAAAACTGATAGATTTGGAACTCATAAGCGCACGCGACCACATCGCAATATTAAATGTGTTCGCTGTTTTTATATCGCGAAGGGTCGGGTGGTGGGTAGAGGTAGGGGCAATTTTAAGGTTACCTGCTGTCATTCATGCACAATAATCTTTGACATATGATCTCACGTCCTTTCATCTTTGTCTTTAGCTCTTTCTCTGCCATTACGATCTCGTTGACGTTAACGTAGGCTACTGACTGAACTGAAGTTTGCCTCGACTCATCAAACAGACTTAAAAGCCCGCCCATAATGAAAGCTGAATGTTTTACTCAGCAAAGTAAGCCAATCTGGATGCTCTTTGTCTTGCATGCACCCGGCATGCTCTAGACGCACACACACACCGTTCCGTCAGACACCGCTTCTCTCTGCCCCTCTCGCTCACTCTCTATGCACGCATATTAAGATGCGCGATGTAGAGGTAAATGTTTCACGTGCATGATCTGGCTTGCTAGCTCTAGATCCCAGGAGATATTATTCAATTCACTGCCCCCAAAAGGTACGCTGGTCACTTTTTAAATTACGGTCAAAAATAACCGGATGGAGGTTTCATTCGTTCGGCCAAATAAATTTAATACCTTCTTCTGGAAAATTCCAGTCATTCAGAGCAATTTAAGACATTTTTAGGCCTTAAAAACCGATTATTGTATTTAAGACTTTTTAAGGACCCGCGGGGACCCTGAGTCATACAATAAAAAGCACAGATATAGTACAAACACAATAAATAGCTAGACATATAAGTTAATATGTAAATAAATAAATACAGACCACTGGTCAGATACGTCCATTAAAAAACACAGAGAGGTAAAAAAAAAAAAAAAAAGTAAAAAGAGGTCAATTGTGCAATAGAACAAATATGAATGTCCATAATATCAAGTATGTGTCTCCCACATCTTGTTCAATTGATTAATTGCCATGGGGATGAAGGAGTTCTTTGCTCTATTTGTTCTGATGTTAAGGTGTCTGTACCTGCGTCCTGAAGGAAGTATTTGGAACCTAACTGAGAGGGGGTGGGTAATGTCGGCACAAACTTTATCTGCTTTCTTGGCTAGTCTATCAGAATAAAGGTTATTAAGATCATTTTGCTGACACCCCATTATTTTCCCGCATGTTTTAACAATTTTGCCCAATTTGTTTTTGTGTGTCACTTTGGAGTGACCATACCAGCATACAATACCATAGCAGAGAATACTTTCAATAAAAGACTTATAAAATAAGGTCATAATTGTGTTGTCAACATTAAAAAAGTTAAGTTTCCTTAGGAAATACAAACGTTGTTGACCCTTTTTATAGATTGCATCTGCACAACTGTCCCATGATAATTTGTGGTCTATAATTAGACCAAGGTATTTATAGTCTGTCACCATTCAATCTCCTCCCCTCCAATAACTGAGGGGGCGCTGGCAATGCTTTTTGTCTAAAATCAAAAATCAGTTCTTTGGTCTTAGATATATTGAGGTGCAGGTTCGACATTTTAGACCAGTTGACAAATTCCTCTAGCACTGGACCATGCGTGGTTTCATTCTGGTTCAGTAAGCTTACCAAGGCTGTGTCATCAGCGTATTTACTTATGTGGCAACCAGTGTGACTACTACGACAGCTGTCGGTATATAGAATAAAAAGCAAGGGTGAAAGAACGCTACCTTGCGGAGTTCCAATAGAGGTAAGTCACACATCTGACAAGATGTTGCCTACCTTCACCTGCTGGGTTCTGCCCTGCAAAAAGTCCATAGTCCAGTTAATCAATTTAAAATCAAAACAGAAGTCTTTTTTCAGTCTTTCAGCTAAAATGTGTGGGTGTATAGTGTTAAAAGCTGATGAGAAGTCAGCAAAGAGAACACGGGCATGCGTCTTAGAACCTTCCAGATGCATGTACAGGTAATCCAAAAGTGTGACAATGGCATCGTGGTCTGGAGGTTCTTTAACCTGACACGATTATACTGCGGAGGGGAGGGCATTCACTTCTGGTTTGAAACGATTAGAAAGCTCGTCTAATCAGCTTTGCTTATTGGCCGGTAGACTCTCTACCGATGTAAACACGCCCCAGAGGACCGTTCCCAGACCATGGATACGGATGAACATTCGTATTATGGGCGGGCTATGTCAGGCTAGTGGTTTAGTGGTTAGGGCTTAAGACTTGTAACGAAAAGGTTGACAGTTTGATTCCCGTCCTATGCGTCATCTAAACTCTCAGTAGGCCTACCCTCCAGCATTCAGCCCACTATACCAGGTCAGTATAGGTTACTTCACTGTGTGCTGTGTCTCACCGATTGCACGTTGGTTAATTTTATTCTTATCAAAATATAAGCCTGCATATTTTTATATAAATTTCATGTATGTCACATGTATGTTTCATACACAAATCTATGTAATGTGTATGTCTCATATACTGAAACTTAATGTTCCTTATAATTTAATTATTCAAATCATATATATTGTGCGCTTCATTATATGATAAAATGAGAAACGAGCCACTTTTGTAGTATGCCATAACCACTGCAGTGCAGTGTATATTGAAGCAGTATCCAGTACATAACATTTAGTATGAACTTTCGAACACAGCAAGCAACTAGCTGCGTTCGGAAAGGCATACTACGTGCTATATACTGCATACTGCTTCAGTATATACTGAGTACTGGATGCTACACACACCTTATCACCCGGTGGAATGGAATACTGTTTTCTGATTGGCTGTCAGGGTGTCCGTTATTTCTAGATAACAGGACACCTGAGGCATTGTTGGATTAAAAAAGTTTCACCAGCGTTCTATATCAATGCTCTTTAGAATGCAGCCTTGCGGATCTTCTTTCATATGAAAATAGTACCCCAACCGAACAGGATAACTTCTTTCTAAATGGAGCCACGTGTTTCTTTTATGTTTTAAACACTTGCTTACCATCTATACGTTTTAGTTGCAACCGGGTGATAAGCGGGATAACGCCCTTCGAGGTGTCCCGATATCAGAGAAATAATGGACTTCGCGTAGGCAAACAGCCCTTCGGCTTCGCCGTCGGGCTGTTCTTTGCCTTCGCGTCGTCCATTATTCTTCTGATATCGGGACACCTCGGCGGCCGTTATCCCTTACATAGTATACAGTGTAGTAAGCCAAGAGTGATATTTTTCTTGTAATATACTACACAACCATGTGACCAACAAAGACCTATCAGCTTTAAGCTAACGTTAGAAGCTTGCTTCCCGCGCTAGCTCGCTTCCCTCAATTGAAGTTAATGGTTAGCAATCAAGCTAACATCTTTGGGCTGGCATTTGAATGTAAAGCCATGCACAGTTGCTCAAATGCTAACCAAAACGAACTTATATCTCTTACAAACGAACAAAGCACAACTACAACAGTCATTATGTCCAAGAGATATGCACGTTGTGCAAGTTAGAGCGGTTACTGTGTCAAAAAATGCCTCAAATAGTTAAGTTTGCAGTCACTCAAGTTTCAGCAAAACCACCACTGCTGTCCGCCATTGCTCTGAGGATTTTTCCATAAGGGGAAAGATCGCGGGAATTGCGAGAATGTGTTGAATTATGGGATTGAAGTATCCGAGTAGTGAGCATCTCTTGTATACTGGTGATATGGCCGCCATCAGTAGGCCTATGCCATCAGTATAACATCCGGGAAACGTTTGCATACTGGTAAAATCATATTTTCCACATACTGCATACGACGTACTACTTCATGCCAGGATCAGTACACCAGTAGTACCCAGTACGCATTTTCGAACACGGCAACTGTCTTGCTGGTTTTGTCATGTGATCTGTTCTTCCTGGTTTGTCATGTGACTTGTGCTCCCTGTCTAGTTCCTGCTTTTCCTTTGCCAAATGCCCCTCACCTGTTTCTCCTGATTACTTGTTAGATTGTTTCTAGTTCTGTGTTCACCTGCCTCTCGTTGCAACTTGTTCCCTGCCCTTCTGTGCCTTGTTACGTATTTAAGCCCTTGTTGGTTGCTGTTTCATTGTTCTTTGTCACGCTTCCTCTGTTCCAGAGTTAAGTAAAGAGCCACTTTAATCTCATCTCAAGTTCATCTCACCAGCATTTGGGTTCTCAAACCCTTTTTTCCCTTGTGGAATTGTGACACTACCAGATCGTATATTTTTCCTCAACTGTTTCTTCTATTGTAGGCTATGTTTTAGGACGTCTTTGTGGACATCATGAAGAATAGGTTTTCCAATTGTAATTAATAACGTTGTGGCCTTTTTTGCATGAATGAGCACTGCATGTCTCATGCATTCATAAAATAGATTGCGAGCAATACACCACTGTCTTTCAACCAGTTTTTCAATCCACCGTGCATTGTCTTGTCATGAAACAAAGAATGTAATCATGGGAAAATAGCTGCAAAGACAGCTTTGCAAAAGCCTGTGCAAGATAGGGCCCTTTGTCTAAATAGCAGATGACGTTACACCCTTCCCGGCGTGTCCGCTAAAAGAAGAGCTGTGGTCCAGCGTAAAGCTCAAAATTGGTAATTTTGCTGAGTTTCTTTGCTGATTGAATTATTCAAACATAAAATAAAGAAGCCCAAATTAACCTGTTTCTTGTAGACATCCTAGTAGATCTTATTTAAGTATTTCATGTTTTCATTTCCTTAAATGCCCACCGATGATTTAGTATGATTGAAAACTAGGCTACTGTGATAACCTGCCAAGGTCTGTAGACTCCTAGGCAGTGGGAGATGGGAGATGGGAGATGGGGATGGCTCTCTCATGGGTTACTTACTTCAGTGCAAGCCTTTTAACCCTTTGTAGGTCACACCAAAAGGTAATGAAAAAAATATTTTTTTGTCTTTTCCAGCTCTAATAAGCTCCAATAACAAAAATCAATGATTTTTTTTTCTCAGTCGACCCTCCCATTTTCATTTTGTGAACCTCTACCAAACGGTTGAGATGACCGTAAGGGGTGTATTTTACGGAACACTGGAAACATATAGAAAAAATAGATATACAACTATAAAACATTGTATATATGCATATTTCTGCATACCATTACATTACAAAGTGCTCTTTATTGCTTTTTCAGCAAAAATATCTACTTTTGTAATAGGCTCCTATTAAACACCATGGCGATCCCATTGAAATGCATTGGTACATGCCTCCAAGCCCAATAACCAAGGACAGGCTGGGCCAAAAACTTTGAAATAGCATTTGCCATATAAGTCTTAAATATCTAAACATGCAAAAACCAAGATAAGTCAAATGAGTATGTTTATTACTATGAAAATATGGATTTTTGGGGAGAGGAGACTCGCCCCCATTGAAAACCATTAGGGACATAACATCGGACATACCCTACATACCTGTGAAGTGCTTAAGTATACCATCTAAGGGTGTGGAGGGCATTTTTAGGACCTAGTGTACCCAACCATGGAGTTGAAAAAGGATCTATAAAGAAATTCTGTGTTTTTTTGATACTTGACATAGCAGCCCATTAATTTCCATTCACTGAATTATGACCCTTTAAGGACATCTCAACCGTTTGGTAGAGCATATTTTCACAAAATTATTAAATACTCAAAACATTTGTATTTTTGCATGAAAATGAATATGTGTGCTCTATGGACTGTTTTTAACAATATTAAACAGGAAAAAACTCCTTTACTTGGAAAATATGGAAAAATTTATAATAAGTATGGGCTGAATTTATGAAATTCGGTATTTTGAAATCATACAAACTAAAACGGCATGGCTTTAAAGCACATAGAGCTACCAAGCAAGTTTTTTGTATTTAATATATGGTATCCAAGTAGTATAGATGATTCCATGTGATTTAATTAAGGATGGTTTTTTATCAAAATATGATGAGTTAAAAGTTGCTCTACCAAACGGTTGAGCAAACCTATAAATGTTGGAAAAAGCAGAATGTTGCATGAACCTCCAAAGCAACTCGTGCTTCATGCTGGTGAGAAGGCGCAACTGATCATGAGAATAAGGACCATTGTGTTAATCTCATTGTTATATCTTCTAATGCATGTCTGCCTGTGTTCTTTTAGCACGATTTGAAGAGGCCAACATCCAATATGAGGCAGAACGTAAGTTTGTGTTATAACATATATTCTAGCTCATTAAGAAAGATACCATACAGGGCCGGCCCAAGCCCAAAGGGGGCCCTAAGCAGAATTTCATTTGGGGGCCCCCCTCACCGCCACCACAGGCTTTTTTTTTGGGGGGGGGGGGGCATGTTGATCCTGCCTCTGACTCAATGCCTCACTCTCAAGAGATATTGAGATGGATTAACTATTGCTTGTTCTCCCTATCAACAACAACATATTGCTTGTTTCATTAATTCAGTGGTTCTCAAACTTTTTCTGTCATTCCCCACTTTGAAAGGCAGAGAATGTTTGCGCCCCACCTGGAAGACTCAATTTGCGCATAATATCTTCGCGAGGAATACTTTGCGAGTAGGCTACAGGATTTTTGTCAACATTAGAATTTTCATGTTACTAATTCAAAACCAAATTTCATTCGAACTCATCACAGCAACTAGCAAATAACACCATTGGAAAGCTCAATTTACTGTCATATATGCATATCTAATGAATTCGGGGGGCATGGTGCGGGCGTCGGTCGATCGCAAAGAGATGTCTCGCGCCCCACCTGTCATGTGTCTGCGCCCCACTAGTGGGGCCCGCCCCACAGTTTGAGAAACACTGCATTAATTGTTTAAATTCACCCAGTGTTCTTGTCATCATCTGAATTTTACACCATTTTTTGAAAATACTGAAAAATATTAGACAACAAAAGTTTAGGATGCTATGGTTTTATACAACACTCACAATACATTTTATGTGAACATTATTGCTGATATCACAGACATTGGTAGGCTACTCCATGCAATAGCAGCTTATGATAACAGAAATAGCCCTGATTCACTCACTATGTTTGCTATTTCAAGCATCAATAATAGGCCTAACCTATATCATCAGAGAAGAGTGATTCTTGCCATTCTTGACAATAAAGAGCTAGGTTTGAATTAAATGATTAGATAGTCCTACATTAAGATAGCTTGATACATCTCCTAAGACTAACTAGGATTTTGCCTATATTAGAACTTCCTCATGTCCAATGTCTGTGCAGGCAGCAAATATTCATCAACCAAAAATAGGCTATCCTTAACCTAAGCCTATAGCCTACTTGAATGTTTAGTTGAACATTCATTTAATGTGGCCTTGAGTTAATTTTGAGGACATACAACAAAAGAATAAGGTTTCAGCCAAAGCTACGTTGTGAGGTGGCAATTAACAGAGCTGACGTTATATTACCTCCTCGGGAATCTGTTCCTTTCCTGCTCACAGGATTCATTTCACTTACTGACTTACTTTGTTCCAAATGCAAAACATGGAGTGTGGACTTTCAGCGGTATGCATTTTACCTACTTGATCACGTGGAATGGACTGACGATTGCATGCGGTGAGATGTTGGTGAACGCGGAGTCGATTTTCAGCGCTATGCGTAGCTAAGTAGAATGGATTCTTCCGCGGTGGATTAGAAACTGCGCTATGGCTGTGCTTTACCATTCCCAGGAGGCTTTGTTCTAATCATATTGCAGGTTGTTGTTATAGTTTTTCTGTGGTAAACATGAACGTTTTATGATGTCAGGATAACAAGAATGAAATAAAAATACAAATGCTACATCAACTTCGCTAGATTGTTGGGAGAAGTCAGGTGTGTAAGCCAAACCATGACTGAGATAAAGAGTGACAGTAAGTGATATAAATAGAATGGATTCATTAGCTGGGAAATGATAATATTAATAAATAGGTATCACAAGGATATTAAGGTAATTATTACCCTCAAAAAGAAAATAATTCAAAACGTGATTCCTCGAGCGCTCGTGTGGGGGCCCCCCGAGCTTTCGGGGCCCTAAGCGACGGCATACCTCGCGTATGCCTCGGGCCGGCCCTGATACCATAGTAATTTACTAAACAACAAATATTCTGGTGTAACCAGGGGCGCCGTAGTGAAGGGCCGTTCACGAGTCTGGAATTGTATGATAATCTTTATTTATTTATATAGCACTTTTCAAAAACAAGTTAAAAAGTACTGAAATCAATAAAAGGTAAATCAGAAAAGAAATAAGCCTAAAATTAAAAAGAACTAAGGTCGTACTCACACTAGGTACAGTTCACCCGTACCGTACCCGAGTACGATTGTCCCCTTTCCCAGGTTTGCACTCACACTGTTCGTACTCAAGCACGATTCAGGCAATTGTTCCAGAATCTTTGGTTAGGATCGTCTTTTGTTACCATAACAACATCTGCTAATCCAGCGAGTTAACAAAGTTAGCTAACAAGCTAGTTCTAATATCGAGTGAAATAAACATTAGATACTTGTCAGAAAATATTAAAACCACTCAAGTTTTACTCTAAAGTGCAGACTGATCATGCCATTTGAATGTCATGCCATATAGTTAATTATGGTCATAGACGAAGTGACTCTTTTGATCCTCCCATTTCTATTCAGTCCTGGTTGATATTATGGCAAACGACAGGTCTCCCTACATGGTTTATGCATTGCACGTTCTCCAGTGCTTTGAAAACACGCCAATTAGCAACATAATTTTGCTTAAATTACTTGAAATATTTATTATTTGGAGTCTCGTCACTGACGTCATGTTGAGATCCGTGCTGGAGTACGGTTTGCACTCACATTGCATGCGTACCGTGCCCGAGTCCAGCTGAAGCGTACCCGAGTCCACCTCTTCCAAGCGTACTAGCGTACCGTACCCCGGTACGGTACGATGCGATCACACTGGCCAAACAAACCGGACTTCAGGGGTAAAGCGTACTCGGGTACGGTACGATTTGCCTAGTGTGAGTACACCCAAAAAAGAACACAAAAATAAAACTTACCAAAAGAAAATAAAGCTAAGCCTATGAGGGGGCCCATGGCCACTGCTTGTGGACAGGGCCCAGAATTTGATGCTACACCCCTGGGTGTGATTGTTGCATTACATTGTTGTAAAGTATACTTCATCACTCACTGCAGGTTTTTTCTTAAAGCGGCACCAAAATTCTGTAATACTTTAAAATAACGCTTCCATAATTGTTTTGGTGGAACATCAAATCTGAACAGGATGAACAGCACCTTTTTCAAACAGCCCTCTATATCGGTCAATTCAGCACTAAGTAACTTTGGGAATTGTATAGTGTCTATTTCGGAAAGTGAGCAGCCTAACATAAATTCATGCTTGCTTGCTTAACATAAACTGTAGCTCACTATATTCAGGCTGGTAAAAATGAAAATACAAGTACTGAATCCAAGGCCGGTGCAAGTCATTTGAGTGCCCTGCGTGCTAAAAGACTGCTAAATGAAGTTTTGGTGCCCATTCTCCCCAAAACAGTAACCCAACATACAGAACATACACGTAGCTAGTATATTTAGAAGTACATTTAGCATCACAAAACATTGCAGAGGTGAGCTACCAAGGTTGCTGAGCAGACTTACGCCCTTTCCAAAACCAGTCCCTAGTGTCTCCCCCTACATACTTCCCCTTCGTTTGCGCGTCCATGTGAAGGGTAAGTGCCATCCGAAAGCAATTTACCGAAGTGGAAGTGGGTTATAGACCGTTTCACCGTTGTCAACAAAAACAATGCACCAACGTTCCATGGCCCTAACTTTATTTCCGGTGGACTTCCGCAAACAATCAAAATCAACGGAGTTCTTCTGATCAATGGTTTATGAATGGTCATACATAATGAATAAAAAGTACATTCCATAAGCTACTTGTTTAAAATATGATTAACCGGTGATGTACGGAATATGATTCAAGGAAAAGAGCAGTGGTTTAACTACATTTGCTCAAAATGCAACGTTAATCGCGGTTCATTCAGTGTTTGGTTAATCCTGCACACTGTGACAGTGCTATTCAAAGCTGTGCTGTAATTTAACGTTACTGAACTGACGGTCGGACTTCTGATAAGACATCAAGACACAGAGAATGACCGCATACTTCAGCTTTTTCAGTAAACCAAGCCAACAAGATCCGTTTGTAAGACACGGTAAGGAATTTGTTGTCAACAACCAGTGAGGATGCTGTGTTAGTGAGTTCAGCAATATCATGCTGCCTGCTACAACCTCCTTGTTATCGATACATGTGCTATAATAATCCCTCCTATCGCCCAAAAAACATTCCTGCATAGATCGCTACTTAATGACATTGGCTAATTTCGTTTCATCACTACATTAGCGTTTTTACCAATGGTTTTTACCCATCTCTAATTCGGCTTCTGTTGACAACTTAGCTGACTGATGTTAGCTATAGCCTAAACGTGGCTAGCGGCGGAATGCTCCTTCATGACAGCAGGCATTATCCTTCACAACATTCATATAATTATGTTATGAACTGTACCCTTCGTCAGGTCAAACACAGCTGATTTAAAACAGATAGAAAGTATCTTACCTTTCTCGTCCATTCACGCATTAAAACCTTGATTCGTGTAGGCAAGGGCTAGGTCAGCATGTCAGCTTGTCAGATGAATTGCTAGTGACGTTAACTAGCCAGAGTAGCTTAATTAAATAATCAAACAAAAACTTTCCGTGGTTGCTTCCTGGACTGAAAACACTTGTTAACGTTACATTGTGAAGGCGATATAAAGCACGTCCTGAAACCTCTGTTTACAAAGCCTCGAAATGCTTGGCTAGGTTGCAACGGTACTGACCACAGATAGGCTAAATACAGCATGTTTGCGTGCAATGTGTATTCCTGTGCATCAGGGATAATTTTTATTTTAAGTAACAAAACGAAACGTCAGTGTCGTGGTTTTATTTCAACCTATATTTCAAGCATTCAGACCTCTGCTCATCCTGGTTAAAATGAACTATTTCCATTCACCAATATTGAAATACTTTCAGTAACTCGGTTTTTTAACTATTATTTTATTTTATTTAATTGTACTCCACAGCGCAGCACTGCACTCTGACGTTAGCTTGCCTGAAAACTATTTTTTACTACGTTTGAGATCGCTATAATTAATGCAGAAGCCCATTGTATTTCAACAGAACGGAAGTTACTTTAGGGCCAAAGGCAGAACGTTCTGATCACGCGCGCATTCCATGAAACCGTCTATAAACCCATAGAAATAGAGACTAGAAAGGCCGATGACAACAGTCGTCAATGAGAGCACTCGCGTTGCAGAGCCGCCATCTTGAAACAGCGCTTCTCTCCTATTCAGCTAATGGATTTGAAGTCAACTCAGATTTAATTTTCCGTAAAGCTACAACTTTACAAGCGTTTGTTTCTTTTTTTGGTCATTACATGTTAGACACGTATCCACAATTTTATTAAATGATTTTAAAAAAATTGTCGTAATTATTACCTTACTAATCCTGTCTATGCCATGTTTAAAAGTTAGTCTAATACCACAATCACAATATTTTTTAGATGGATAAATATGACTAAACAAATATTGTAGACAGAGAGAGGAAGAAAAGACGATAAAACTGCCAAACAGGTGAAGTTGCAAGATTAAGCCCAACTAGCAGCAGCAGCTAACTGTAGCATAGCCCTCTGGTGTAGCCTACCAGCAACATTCTCTGCAGGAGTCTGCCGTTAGAGCACCAAGTTTTGTAGCCTGGGGTATCGCCAAGACGGTCGCTCATTTTTTTAAAAAAAACTTCACAAAGTTGTAGGTAAGTACCTTAACTAATTGTGGAGGTGAGAGCAAACACTGTTTTCAGCTCACTTTTAACAAAAAACAGGGACAGTTTAGGACTGTGGCATTTTGCTGTTCGCTAAGGCATTTGTTTTTAAAAATCTGACACTTTGAAAATTTGTATTAATAACATTTATTACGTATTTCATACCAGGTAAATAGTAAATCGCAGAGAAATAATCCATACGATGTACAGAAGTCCAGCACCAGGTTGATATTCAGTGTTGTTGAACTGACGCTGGCTGCCTCGGAACTCTGCTCTAATATGGCGACGGTGTAGCCGCGCTCTGCGAGGCTGAAGAGCCTTTCTAGTCTCTATTTCTATGATAAAGCCCTTCAGCGTGAAGTCAGCACCGATGCCGACTTTTCGAGGGTGTGTTCTGTTATTTACCGCTCGTGATGGAGCAGTTCATTCAAATGTTAGTTCCGCACGTCAGCTGGATGAAAACAACGAGATCCATGTTGCGTCAGATCCTTTCATGCCTACTATAGGGAAGTTCGTCCGAAAGCATCTTGCCCTAATTATACCCTTCCCACTATGAAGGGAACTCATTTAAGCCGCGGAGGTGACTTCCACCGAAGTGATTAGTGGTAGTGATTAGGGACTAGTTTCGGAAATGCCGTTAGTCTACCAAATAAATATATGTCCTTATACAGTAAATGTAAATTGAATTGTTAAAAATCTAATTTAATTCATTAATACCTTAAAGTAGGGGTTCACTCAAAATTATGTTTAGCCCTGTTTTCGAATATCTCATGATGAAATACGATGGGTAAGATTGACATTTTGTCAAACGCTTCTGTTCCGAGAATTTTCGCTTGTTGCTGTAGCGTCTTAACAGCAGCCTATGGCCGCTGGAACCATTCTATCTAAAACGGATTAAACGTCTGTCTATAAAGGTATGAAACTCACCAAGTTGTCTGTAGTGTTAACTGATATGCTGACATAAATATCACTGCAAAATATGACTTCTAGCAAGTTTTATTGAGGTTTGTAGTCAAACCCCACTGACTGCTGGTACCGGTATAAGATTGACAGACGGTACGCCGTAGTGGTAAGACATGAGGGTTACCGCCCCTTTGCTCTTTGATGTCAAAAGTGCCCTTCTGACAGGGCCTGCCTGTCTTTGGCATTTGTGACAGTAACACTTGTTGTTCAGACTTGGAAATTCGCTAAAATGTCTCACCAATTATTTGTGCCATTTGCAAATACATTTTCTGACATCTGGCACTCCGAAGTTTTTTCTTTGTTTTTTGTTTTTGCGCACGCGAGCGCCGAAAAATACAATAGCGGGTGAAGCGGTTTTGCTTCATTGTCTTTTGGAAGCTTTGATATGGACATACCTGCATCTACAATGGAAGTATTCGGTATCAAATTAAAGTAGACAACCAGAGGCATGCATTGGTACCACTTGTAATGTACTTGCTTGAGAATAAGGTGGTTCAATTTCAGTGTAAAGATCATTTGGCTAGGGAAATATATTTATTTGATATTATAAACTTGGCTTAGTTAGCTGCTGGACTTCCATCTAATAACCAAGAGCTCAAAAATAAAACTAAACAAATAAACACTACACATTATGATATAGACCTGTAATTTGAATAGAAAAGTTTTCTATCTCTCATTTGCAGAAAGTGAACACCCCAAATCCGTTTCCCAGTTCAGACTTCAGTGCTGAAGTCTCACACACAAGAAAGGGGAGGGGTTTGAGTTTCAGATCTTTTTCTTTGCTGTAGCAGCTAGACTTGCATAGAGTACAGCAACTAATCCCATAGAGTTCTACAAAAAATATAATAAAAAATAAAAAAAGAGGAACAGTAGAAATGGCTGTATACATTTTTGGTTTGTTGTTTTCATCCTCTTGATCTAGACCATGATGATGAGCTGTGCTGCATCATTTTTATTCTATATAGATAGATTACTCTATAAAAGGGATAACCAAGTAGCCTAGATGTTACACTCAAACACAGGCTCAAAGTCATGACTACAATTGAGTAAATGATAAAAAAAAGAAAGAAAAAAACATTTTTGTGCCTGGTAGCCAGGCAAACCATCCCATGCAGTAAACGGAACACTCTAATGCATTGAATTTATCCCTTTTTCTGACATGAAAAAATGGGTAATAACATTTAAATCATATCTGAATTCACTTTCTTTCAAATAATGCATATTTGAAGTCCACAATTTGGGAAGTCCTAAATAGATAAAAGTGGTTTTACATTTTTGTGCATGAATATTCTAAAAGCTTATATCTATTTGGGACTTCACAGTTTGTGGGCTTCCCATGTGCATTATTTGAAAAAAGTGAATTTCATCATATGTTTTAAATGTCCCTTTTTTCAAGTCAGAAAAAGTGATAATTACTATGACAGTATGTTCAGTTTGCTACCATGGAATGTCGGAATGTGTGTGAAATTAGCCCAATGCCATAGGCCTGCTTACCTTTTTGTTTGAGCCATACATAACACAAAGAATAGGCTATTGATTTTTTTTTTTTTTTTTTTTTGTAGTACAGGTAAGAAATTCAAACTACTTTCACCCCTGAGTAGGCCTAATACATCACTCTCAAGAAATCCAAAATAATGCTAGAACCTGCAAGAAGTCATATTTTGTGGTGATATTTATGTCAGCATATCTGTGAACGCTACAGACCACTCTGTAAGTATGAAGGACTGTCAAATGAGATGGATGTGTATGTACTGTATGTATGTCTAATATGCTATATTGTCTTTATAGTGTAGTGATCCAAGCTGGCTGGTTACCAAGACAACAGTGAAGACAATCAGCTACCATCCCATTTATAAAATACTACGCGGCTGTCCTTTCCAAGCCTTTGTTTTTATTTTGCACCTCCATAAGAAAAACATTTAACAAAATAACATTTGCAGGAATCTGACAATATAAGTATCTTGATGGCGGAATACTGTATCACTTTACAACTTGAAAAAAAATAATATACATGTATCTTATTAATTGTCATACATTTTATCATATTTCATTCATTTTCTATTGCACAGAGAAGAGTGGGGGTGTAAAAGACACAGGATAATCCTCTCCATTGCTGTTCTGGGTCCAGAAATGACATTTTTAGCATCTGTCTAAGATGACAAACAAAAGTCAATACTCGAATGGAAATAATATACAGTATTTATTTTGGGGCGATTGGAGACAATGCAAACAAATATTTTAAGAATTGATTCCTGTTAACATCATGCACATTGAATGAAAACAGACCAAAAACATGCCTGCAAATGTATCGTAATTTCTTGGAAAGTGTGTAGGCTTTTTTGTGTGTGTGTGCGTGTGTGTGCACAGTGCAGCTCTACTTTGGCTTTACCACTAATGTGAGCAAGTGCTGTGTCCTCAGGTGGGCAAGATAAATAGATACTGTATATTTTTTTCAGGAAAAAATTGCAATTTTCTGGCAAAACCTGTTTCCGAGCCATAGTAATATTTATTTACAGATGTTATGGTAATCTAATGACGTGCCGTTGTACTTAATAAATGAATAACGTTAAACATCATTTACAGTAAATGGACATGTCAAACGTTCAGCGGTAACTATAAACTTTTGGTTTTGAGGTCATAGTGTACATTTGTACAGCAATAGGCTTAAGTAGTTTGGTAAGACTTCTGAACAATTTGTATTTCTGAACTCCACTAGATGTGATCAGTCACTAACAAAATGACAAGGAATTTCGGTAACACTTTCTATGAAGCCAGTATTCATAGAGAATAATAAAGGCATTCATAAGGGGTTATGACACATTCAAAAAGTCTTATAACTAATGACATTAGTGTTCATAACTGTTACATTCTCATGTCTACACTCATAAAGCATTATAATGTCATCTTGTAAGTCTTTAAAACTTGAATTGTCATAAAGCATTACAATCCTCCAATTTGTTATTTGTCCTTTGATATGTCAATTTGTTCATGCTGCATAATGACAAGTCACAAGTGCTTAGTGCATACCCTAAGTAAAGTAAGATGAGCAAACAATTATTCATGAAAATGAAAG
Source organism: Sardinella longiceps (assembly GCA_027497455.2). Classification (NCBI taxonomy): domain Eukaryota; kingdom Metazoa; phylum Chordata; class Actinopteri; order Clupeiformes; family Clupeidae; genus Sardinella; species Sardinella longiceps. The sequence continues at coordinate 6,379 of JAODXP020002379.1, read as the reverse complement.
TAAAGTGGTATGTTTCGCTAGTATCAAAAGTTCAAAGAAAGTTATAATGCTTTGTGATACATCAAGTTATAAGGGTTTATATGATGACATTATTATGCCTTATGAGTACAGTCATGAGAACATATCAGCTATGAATTCTAATGTCTATTATATCCCTTTATGAATGCATTTATAATGCTCTATGAATACTGGCTTCATAGAAAGAATTTCTTTATTTTAATAGGGAGATTTGATGGTTCTAATTAAAATGTTGTAAATGGTAAGATGTTATTAAAAAACATGAGCTAAATATTTGTAAATCCATCATTACTTTTCTGCAAAGAGACACTTAGAAGTAGATGGGAGGCTTTGATGACAGTTTTTGGCTTGGACTGACTTAGCTTCCACAACAACTTACTTGGATGTAGCCTATTATTAGCCTATTATTTGTATTTATCTTGTTTCCTTCATTATTACTTAGGCATGGTTTATGTGAAAAGTCACTGTATTTTTATTCTGATTTAATTATTGTACTATCCTAATGACAAACAAATTAAACTACAATTGATAACGATACAAAACTGGTTGTATTCTTACTCAATCATGCATAACCAAATCCACTTTCTCTCCGCTGAACAAGCCTTTATATGGAATTGGGTCAAAGCTTGAGGCTGCAATTGTATGCCATACTGAAGTGACAAGCACATTTGTGTTCCTTGCCTGTTGCACTTACACAGTCATGGTATCTATAGGAATGAATCATAAACGTGCTTATATTAGTCCGGGAGCCAAAGGGCAAAATTTGGCTGAACCTGGCTTCGTCGGTTAAAGTTTTTTTTTCCGCTGTTTCTTGTTGTCCAAGGTCTACTTATTAAGAAAAGAGAGGGTGCCCGGTGATATCCCTTGAGCAATTTTGTATATTAACCCTTTCTTATAGGGATGTCCTGCAGTCTTAATGAATATCAATTTTTTTACATTATGCATGATGTGTACATCCAGGGGTCTACAGCATACTTATTTTTGTGCTTGTTAAGATAGTACGATGTGTAAAAGGCCTAGGATGGAGGTGGGGTCATTGTCGGGGGCGTGGCCTGTGGTTGGGGGCGGGGCTTTGTCGAAAAATCCTATTTTTACGCATAGTTTGGTAGCCAAAGCACAAATTTTGGGCAAACCTGGCTTCATCGGTTAAAATTTTCTTTTTTGCTATTTCTTGTTGTTCAAGGTCTACTAGTTAAAGGGGAAATCCTGTCAATTTTCAACAAGAGCTCTATTGCTCAAGCTACTTGAGATTAGCCAATACTGAAGACGCAAGACATTTTGGACTAACCATATAGGTTTCCTTGAACAGAGAATAAGCCCTGACCGTTAACCCAATGGGGCAAGTTTTCAAAACTGTGTTTACAGCATTTAAGCATGCTCCAAATATCACCCCAAAAGTTATGCAACATCATCAGACACATTACAACACAGAACTGTATTGTGTATGGCAACAAATGGCTGGGAAAGTGGTTAAAACTGTGAGCTTATGCAAGCAGCCCAATATTGTTTGTTTACAAAACGGTTTTGTAAACACTGCATAAAAACACAATTTTAAGCACTTTGTTAGACATTTGTAGTCATAAACACTACAGAGGTGTGTTGTAATGTGTCTGATGATGTTACATAGCTTTTGGGGTGACATTTGGTGCATGATTTGATGCTGAAAACTGTTTTGAAAACTTGCCCCATTGGGTGAACTGTCAGGGCTTACTCTCTGTTCAAGGAAACCTATATGGTTGGACTAAAATGTCTTGCGTCTTCAGTATTTGCTAATCTCTAGTAGCTTGAGCAATAGAGCTCTTGTTGAAATTTGACAGGATTTCCCCTTTAAGATAAGAGAGTGTACTTGGTGCGGTCACGGATTTCGGATATTAGCAATTTCGGATATTAATCATTTCTTATTGGAATGTCCTGCAGTCTTGATGTGTATAGCATTTCTCACCATGTTTTCTATCAAGGGTCTACACTACAGCATACTTGTTTTGTGTACAAGGCCTTTATAAGGCCTAGGAGGGGGTGTGGTCATCATTTAGGGCGTGGCCATGTGATTGGGGGCGGAGCTTTTTTAAAAAAAGCCTATTTCTCATGTTGTTAAGGCTAAAGCCTTAGATAATCAGGCTGTATTTTATTCATGTTTTTACTTCTGTAGGGATGCGTGGATGACAAAACAAGCAAGCTATGTATAGCCAACAAGTTTAGCTAGCATACTAGCTCTGGCAATCACACACGCCTAGGCCTGAATCCATAACCCACAGGAGTGAAGTCCGCAAAGCCAAAATGTTTTTGAAAGTAGCAGAGTTGATGATGCTTGGTTAATGCAAATATTCCACAATATAACGCAAATATTCCTATGGTCTGAATGGTTTGTAACCCCAATTGCATACAATAGTATACAAAGCTAATGCCGGCACAATTGATAGACAGCTGCTTCTGAGAACACTGTTTCCAGACCACTAAAATTTCACGTCATTATTTGTCATGATAACCTGGCTAGCCAAAAACAGCTTGATATTTCTGTACATTGTCTACTCTATGTATACTATATGTAGAAATGTTCAAGTCCATCAAGTAAAATTATTATGGGGACAGTAAGGACATAATACTGTGTGGCATAATACAGCTGGATGGGCCTTGGGATAAAAACTTCTGCAATCTGTCTGAGCATAACCAAGATAACCTGCTGCTGAACGTGCTTCTAAGGTAAGGTAAGGTAAGGTTTCTTTATTGGTCTCCACCAGGGAGAAATTTGTCTTGGAGACAGGGAGGCCACAACACAACAAAAAGGACAGAGGACAACACCAACAACTAAAACAGACAAAAGTAGCATTCAATATGCCACTCAGAGATAAAAAATAAAATGGATACAGTACAGGCTCAGAAACACAGGATATCCTAACCCACTGCCCCCGTCCCACCAAGTCCACACTATCCCTACCCCCAGCACTCAATTGCACATCGCCCCACATGCACCCTAACCCCCCCCCCCCCCCCAAAAAAAAAAAAAAACATTCATTCTACAATAAATATCCATACATTCATTCCATAGTTTAAGAAGATGAAAAACATTCATACATACAATACAATCCCCCCTCCCAGCTAGCCCCCTCACAGTCATTACTTAATTTAACCACAGTGCAATCACAAACTGTAGAAATCGGTTTTGTCCCACTCAATCACCTCTCTTCCCTGTTTATTCAGTAGCTTAATAGACTGGGGTATAAAAGAATGTTTGTAACGGTTATATTTACACAGAGGGAGTCTGAATCTCCTCTGCTACTGTGTAGTGGATGACTCATTGTCTATTATTGATAGCCTATTCAGGGGTCATTTTCACCTGTACCTCGGGTTAGTGCCTCTAGTTCACTGCTGAGTACAAAGCCAGCCTTCCATACCAGCTTGTCCAAACGTCCAGCATCCCTTAGTGTTATCGCCCCAACACACCACTGCAAAGAACAAGACGCTGGCCATTACAAACTGGTAGAACGTCAACTGAAGGACCTCATTCACCTCAGGAAATAGACCCTTTCCTGCCCCCTCTTGTACAGTATATCAGTGTTAGCAGACCTGTCCAGTTAATTGTCAAGATTCAGGATAAGGTATTTGTATGTGTTCACATTCTCCACATCAAGTCCGTCAATGAAGACTTCATTTCATTTGTTTTGGTGGCATCCAGCTGCAGATGGTTGGCTGTGGACCGTCCCACTAAGTCCTCCATCAGGCACCTGTACACCTACTCCTGTCCATTCCCAATGCACTCCACCATGGCAGTGTCATCAGAAAACCTGCATGTAGCATGATGTAGAGTTGCATCTGAAGTCAGCGGTATAGAAGTTGAACAGCACAGGAGAGAGCACAGTACCTTGTGGCACACCAGTGCTGCAGACCACAGCCTCGCAAACTAGGGTCTATCAGTGAGGTACCGGTAGTCTGTAATCCAGGTCACCAGTGGGGTATCAACCTTCATCAGCAGCAGTTTGTCTTTCAGGGGCTGGATGGCGTCAAAAGCACTGGACAAGTAAAAAACAACTACATAATTTTCACAGCACTGCCGCCATTGTCCAGATAAGAGTACACCCTGGGCAGCAGAGTATAGCGTCCTCCACTCTCATTTCATGGGCAAACTGCAGATGGTCCACTGCATGGTGCACCTGAATCCTTAATAGATGGAGCAACAGCTTTTCAAAGGTCTTCTATGAGTGAAGTGAGGGCCATGGATCTGAAGTCATTCAGTTAGGGTGTGGCTTCTTAGGAACTGGAATTATATACAGACTATATCATCACTGACATTCATCCCCCCATGCTTGCCTATTGAACTCAACTTACACACGGCACACTGCCCGTCTCCCTCATGACATCCCTACACCACACCTACAGTACACTACTACTCCTGTCATTGTCATTATATGTCACCTTCATAAGCCCACATACGAAACACAGGAAGATCCCTTGACCCTTGAAAACACACAGGAAGGTCCCTTGACCCTTGAACATACAGTACAATCTGGAAGGAGGAGTGGCACAGGCTGTCAATGGCAGCAAAGGTGGTGAGGGGGAGAGCGAAGTGTGCTGAAGTGGATGATATAGGCACATTAGCAGCGGATCCATTAAAACAGTTGCAGAAATGGTTAAGATGGTTTGCTCTGTCCACATCACCCTCTGCCTTGGCACTACTTCTCCCACAGCTGGTGATCTGCTTAATCCCCTCCGCAACACCTTGATGTAGTTCATCTCCAGCTTCATTTCCCTTGTGTTGTTGTGTCTCCTTCGCCTCTTTCATACAGACTTTAAGTTCCCACTGAACGCGTTTCAGCTCTGTCAAGTCACCATTCCTAAATGCCCGCTGCTTCTTATCAAGGAGGTTTTTGACTTCAATGTTTGTAAATGATCCGATGTGGCTGCAAGACTAAAAACCCCAGCAACTTCACTAAATTCAGCTGTTCTGTCAACAGTATGACATTTTCTTGTGCATATTTTCAGGTAGGAGAGCTACAGAAGAGATTTAGCAGTTAAATCCAGGGGTGGATAAAACAATTGTCAAACCTACGATTTTTGCTCATTTTCGATTTAGAGGGTTTTGCAAACAAATCGAGGGGGTTTCACATCTGAAGTCTGTATGTAGTCCTTTCTTATGCTGATAAATTGTGCATTTGTGTGTTTGCATATTGCACATACAAAGCCTATCCAGTTATTTTGCATGCTATATAGTTATTGTACTACATAGAACATTATGTTTGTGTGTGTGTGTGTGTGTGTGTGTGTGTGTGTGTGTGTGTGTGATTGCATGCTGAGTTATTTTACACAATGTAAAATTGTTGTGTGTGTGCACATGCTATAGTAGTTATTTTGCATGCTGTACATAGTTGAGGAGCGGAATGGATGGGATTGATGGGGGGATGAGTGTGTGTGTGTTTGTGTGTGTGTGTGTGTGTGTGGGGGCCCTTACGCAACAAAAATATATTTCTCAATATATTATATGACAATATATTGCAGGTCTATTCATATATTGTAAATTTTAAATAGTAATATATCATAAGATATATTACATAATGATATATTATATTATATGTGTGATATATTATAAGGTATATGAAAATACTGCAATTATTGCCGTTTACACCATTTTATATTGTAATATACTACTTAATATATTAAAATATGTCCCATGTTACAGGAGATTATATATCGGAAAAGGCATTTTAAATGTATGTAATTATATATGTAAAATTATATGAGATGTTACACCTCAATATACAAGATAATATAATGAGATTTATAAAGGAACATATATCTTAACTATGTTGAAAAATATATAGGTTTATATGATCTAATATATTACTAAATGTATTCAAATATGTCCCATATTACAGGAGATCATATATCAGAAGAAGCATTTTAAATATATGTAAATATATATGTAAAATTATATGATGTTATACCTCAATATACAAGATAATATAATGAGATTTATAAAGGAACATATATCTTAACTATGTTGAAAAATATATAGGTTTATATGATCTAATATATTACTAAATGTATTCAAATATGTCCCATATTACAGGAGATCATATATCAGAAGAAGCATTTTAAATATATGTAAAATTATATGATGTTATACCTCAGAGAATATAATGAGATTTATATGAGAGTGTATATATTATCTATGTTGAAAAATATATTTTGTTTTTATTATACAACTAACAATTTTGACAACCATGACCTGGATGAATGAAAATCTCCACAGATAATCTAATGTGCTGTACTATTTCTGTCATACATTTGAAAATATATATTGAATAATACATCAATATGCAGTAATTCCTGTATTAAACTTTATTTTTTATTTAGAACATGTTATTTA
>JAODXP020002377.1:22500-25000 GCA_027497455.2 Sardinella longiceps | reverse complement strand
GTTCGTGAGGCTAACCGAAACAGGAGTGTGTGTGTGTGTGTGTGTGTGTGTGTGTGTGTGTGTGTGTGTGTGTGTGTGTGTGTGTGTGTGTGTGTGTGTGTGTGTGTTCTTTAATTATGTACCCCTTAAGTTCTTATATGACTGGATATGTGTGTGTGTGTGCTGAAAGGTCATTGTCTATAGCACTGATGTTACGCTAAATCAACTGGATGCATGAATAGCTTGAGTAGTTTGAAGTGAATGAGACAGTAGTGCATTCATAAGTGCATCAAGGCTAGTTGAAAGATGTGTTCAAAGCGTCAAAGCCGTACAAAACAGATTAAATATGTCAGGCCATAGATCTGAGCATGAGGTTAAATATCAGTCATATCGCAGTTTTCAAAGGGTTGGACAGAAATGTGTTGTGGGATGGTGTGTGTGTTGTGTGTGTGTTGTGTTGTCTTGTGTGGCATGTGTGGGATTTTGCGTGTAATAGAGTGTGTGTGTGTGTGTGTGTGAGGTTGTGGTGTGTGTGTGTGTGTGTGTGTGTGTGTGTGCGTGTGTGTGTATGTGTGGTACTGGTCTGTTTAAAAGCTCCTTCAGGCATGCAGGGCATGAAGTGTTGCTCTCTGCTCTTTTGTCCTGGCAGTGGAGTGGAGTGTGTGTGAAGGTGTGGACAGTGGAGTGTGTGAGATGTGTGTGTGTGTGGGGGGGGGGTGTGGGGGGTGTTCTGACAGTGGAGTGGAGTGTGTGTGAGGGTGTGTACTCTGACAGTGGAGTGTGTGAGGTGTGTGTGTGTCTGGTGGAGTGGAGTGTGTGTGAGGCGTGTGTTCTGGCGTGTGTGTGTGTGTGTGTGTGTGTGTGTGTGAGAGGTGTGTGTGTGTGTGTGTGTCTGGCAGGCATCATCGCAATGCACCCCACTCTCCTGGAGGACCTCTCATTCACACACACCCCGGGGAGTCTGTTGACCTCAGAAAGGTTGTTGACCTCAGAGCGATCCGTGACGCCCCACGCCGGATTGAGTGTGTCTCACACACACACACACACACACACACACACACACACACACACACGCACACACATACACACACACACACATACACACACACACACACCAGTGATGTTCACAAGTCATTTTTTCCAAGTCCAAGTCAAGTCCCAAGTCTTTGTAGTCAAGTCCAAGTCAAGTCTCAAGTCCTTGGGAGCAATGCCAAGTCAAGTCTCGAGTCTTTCGTCCCAAGACCAAGCAAGTCTCAAGTCAAGTCTCAAATGACTGAAATTAACTATTAACCTTTTTTGTCTTTTTTTTTTTTTTTTTTTGGGGGGGGGCATGGTATGGTGCATTGTATCTTAAGAGGGCTATTTAAATTCCAAATTGTGAAGAAACATGAACGTTTTGTTTAAACTTAAATATTTAGAAAACAAATACCACAGATAGGCTATATTATGCATTTCCATTCTTGAGGTCTAAAATCCTATTTTGATCAACTGCATTTTCATAGCATATTACAGAAACTTCCTATCTTAAATCCATAGGATCTAAAATTTGGTATTACAGAAACAAATCATGTAGCCTATGGGATGTTTTTTTTTCTTCGCCCTATATTAGTAGGCCTATAAGATTATTCATCATGTATTTCAATAAACTATATTATTCAAGGAAATGTACAGGCTATTATATTTATCAGCTTATTATTGTTGGTTTACAGAAAGTTTTAAATAGTTTGATCTTTTCATGACAGCCAGTTATAGGCCTAGATCTAATATAATGGATAATTACACTACTCACCTCAACATGCTTTTTACAGTCATTCAAGCCACCATGGGCAATACTGAATTCACTGTTACCAACGGTGCATCTGTCGAAATTGTCATCATTTTTTAATTCTTATCAGGCAAGGGTATTGTTTTGCATAATCAGAGGTAAAATGGGTCTTATACAGTATTTTCTTCTTCTTTTTTTTTTGACTCTTTCTCTGCCACACCGATCCTGTTGACATTACCGAGCTGAGTTAAAAGACCGCCCAAACTGAAAGCTGATTGGTTTACTCAGCCAATTAGTAAGCCAATCAGGACGCTCTATGTCTTGCACGCACCCTCCATGCATGCACACACACACCGTTCCCTCAGGCACCGCTTCTCTCTCTGTCCCTCTCGCTCACTCTCACATGCGCGCATATGAAGATGCGCGATGTAGACGTAAATGTTCTGCATGCCCTGGCTTACTAGCTCTAGATTCCGGGAGATATTATTCTATTTGCGGGCATCAGGGAGACATTATCAATATCAGGATGTCTGCACAAACTAGGCAATATAACATAGCATACCATCATTAGATCCTCTAGAGGCGAACCCCGACTGTTGGGTAACATTAAATACTGTCGGTCACAACCAAATCACGGTTAACAATCAATTAAGACAGACTTATGTTTGCAACCTATACATTGCAACTGCGCAAGCATGCAGTACCCCTTTATCATCAGAGAACATAATAACAGCATGCCAATAAGGCAATAACACA
>JAODXP020002377.1:0-5000 GCA_027497455.2 Sardinella longiceps | reverse complement strand
TTTTTTGAATGTGTTTACATGGTGTCTATGTTTACATGTTTGCATGGTGTTTATTTAGGTTTACATATTTGCATGGTAAGAATATTCTTCTGGTTGCTTGGTACGCATATATTTGTATGTATGTATGTTTGGTGTTGCTGTATTTGTATTCATGTTTTGTGTGTGTGTGTGTGTGTGTGTGTGTGTGTGTGTGTGTGTGTGTGTGTGTGTGTGTGTGTGTGTGTGTGAACTGTACACTAGCGTACTAATATTTATATTATAAGTGTGTTTGTGCAGTATGTTTTAGCCTGCTATTAACCAGACCTGTGTTTTTTTTTTAATGCCGTTCAACATACATTTCTTCTACATTTACTGTATGAAAATTTAGCCAACATATCGCTGAAAACAATTCACTAGCTATTGTTGCACTTTCGGACTTTCACCGCTTTGTTAGATGTTTTGTTGTTGTTTTTTTGTGGTGCGGCAAAGCAGACTCACCCGTCTTTGTACATTTCGCTTCTTCGCCATCTTACCTGGTTAGGAGAGCTTCTTCATTGTCCCTGCATGTGTGTGTGTGTGTGTGTGTGTGTGTGTGTGTGTGTGTGTGTGTGTGTGCCTTCACAGCAGCAGTAGATGAGGTTGTACTGTATGGTCCTCACAGTATGTTTTGTCTAAGCTGCCCCTCTTCTCTCCCTCGACTATGGGAATCGGATCCTCTCCCAAAATGGTGGCCGTGCAGTCAGGCTGGGTTTGTGTTGTCGACAGTGACGTGACGTGACGTTAGGATACTCTTCGCCGTGGGGTGACGTGACCTGGAGGCTGAGCGAGCCCTCGTGTGGACTCTTGGTTCTCCTGTTTGCCATTTGCCATAATCTCTTTGGCAGAGCATGCCACTTTGAAATGCATCTGGCAAAAGCAGGGGAGGGCGTGTGTGGTGGGCACCTTTGGTGGTCTATGCTCTTAATAATCCCCCAACCCCATTTAACCTCACAGTCAACACCCTCTCACCCCTTGTGTTAGTAGGAATTGGTATGATCCTTTCACTTCCAGCAGTTACGAAGCGATGGCGCATTCCTTCTCCTCTCTCTATGATAAGCCGCCATTTTGAAACGTGCGCAGGTGGCCGCTTGAAAATACAGGGCAAATAAAGCGACTGTGAACAGTTGTGTCTTTTTTACCCCCCAAGTGTCCTGCACGCCTGTCCTCTCCCCTCTCGTCTCCTCGGCTTCACCGGAGAGGCTGTCCTTATGGGGGAGATGGGTCAGAATCAAACTCCTTGGATAACAGACAAAAGCTTTAAAATAGCATACAGAAAGGGAAAAAAATCTTCATTTGCTCTAAGACGCTGTGTGGGTGCTTCTGTGTGTGTGTGTGTGTGTGTGTGTGTGTGTGTGTGTGTGTGTGTGTGTGTGTGTGTGTGTGTGTGTGTGTGTGTGTTGATGTGTGCCTCTCTTTTCGCTGTCTTTATGAGTGTTTTGAATCTGTGGTGCTCTTGTGGTGGCCTCCTTTCACTCCTTTGAGAGAGAGAAAAAAAAGAAAGAGAGCGAGAGAAACAGTGGGAGACTAGGAGAAAGAGAGAGAGAGAGAGAGAGAGAGAGAGAGAGAGAGAGAGAGAGATCTGATGATAGAGAGAAAGAGAAGCCTGAGAGAGATGTGAAGAGGTTATGAAAATCTAGCTGGCACGAGTGGAAATAGGCGTAGCGTATGGCATGGTGATGATACAATCTGGGAGCAGCACTCTTATTGAGCTTTTCTGCATGGAGAGGCTGGTAGTGGAGATAACAACACTGCTGTGAGTCTCTCAATAAACACTATAGACTATAGATAACACTGCATTATTGCACAGCTGATATGAGATAAAAGTCATTTGGACAGTGGTAATACACTGCTTATAACATATTCTATTTACAGTATATTACACAGTCATATTTAGTAGCTATATTGGGTATGCATTATTATTATTATTATTATTATTATTATTATTATTATTACTATTATTATTGAAGATTCAATCGTTTTATTTGTCATGACATGCACATCTGTACAGTTACGAATTATTATTACCGTTGTTGGACATTTTTTATTCATTTGACAATTAAGGATATAGAAATATGACAATTAGTGTAATAAATCATAAAATCAAGAAACAGTGTTGTGGTTATGGTTATTTTTGAGTTATTTTAGTGCCAGCTCATATTTTTGTGTTGTTCTAATTTTATTATCCCCAGGCTGTACCGGCTAAATTATTTCTAAATATGGAGATGGAAGAGCATTTGTTTGGAAATGTTATAATTAACATGAAATTAAATATCTTTTTTATTGTCATCAGTTGAATTAGTTTTGTCAGGCAGAAGCAAAACAAAGTAGTGTATTTCTGTTCAAACGCAACTATGTATTGTGTAGCTTTATGGAATGTTTTTCTTTTTGTTGGAGATGTTTTATGGTAACAGTAGCATAAAGAATTCAGGTGCTGATAGGCCTGTAGATTTGAAAACAAAATAGAAACAAAACAAAATCATGAACCAAAAATATTTTTTATTTTTATTATTTTATTTTTCTTTAATATTGGCTATTATCCTTGAATATCGGCCATTGTCTTCGTAATGAATATTATCTTTGACAATTTAACTATCAATATTTAGATTTGTATGAACTATCACATGATGCCATGAGAATATTAGTCCAAATTATGTTATGTTCACCCTTCCTTTACGTTATGTTCACCCTTCCGTTTCACTCTGCCCCTAATCTTTTTGTAAACCGTAGCCAAGTTGCAATAATGTACTATAATAACACTAGGTATTTTTCTTTTTTTCCCTTCCTATTTTATGTATTTTATTGTACTTGTATTGTCTATGATCTCTAAAAGAAATGGAATTATAGCTTAATGCCTGTAATTCACTCAATTCCTGCCAGTTACAGTAGGCCTACCTCTTTGAAAAACAGAAAGGCCTAATCCATTTTTTTATTTTTTATTTTCTCATTATAAAAATGACTGAGGAATGTGAAACCCAAAAAGTTATCTTATTCCGTTCAGCTATTTGCCAAATAATTCCGCTATTGAGCCAGAGAGCTACAACTACAGTCCTGGTCCAAACATTTAAAAAGAACCACAGTTTTAAAATCACCATGATGAAAATGCACTCCCTACAAAAAGCCCAATAGATGTATTACATTTTTCCCAAAATATCTTGTTTTGTTGAATTAATAAAACACTATTGGCCTAATAACCCATTTAGCTTTGGCATCACTGTCCTTCTGATTGTGTGTCCATATTCAATATATTGCCAGTGCAAATCAGGGATATGGAGGTTTCTGTGTAAGCTTGAAGTTTGTGTGTAAGTAAGAATTCAGAGAGGAATTGTATGTTGGTTGAGGATGAATGTATTAGGATGGGCTGTGTGAGTGAGTGAGTGTGTGTGTGTGTGTGTGTGTGTGTGTGTGTGTGTGTGTGTGTGTGTGTGTGTGCATGTATGTGTGTATGTAGCACTTGGACAGCTAGATTACAGTTGGTATTGCTGCACAACTCAGGCTTTCTGTCGCTGCAAGGCTGTTAACCTAAATCTATTCTGCCAACTGTGAAGTATGTTGAGTTTGATTCAGAGACCGCCTGGTGTGAATATTCTAGTTCTTCTGTATGTGTGTGTGTGTGTGTGTGTGTGTGTGTGTGTGTGTGTGTGTGTGTGTGTGTGTGTGTGTGCAGTGTGTATGTCTTTGTGTGTGTGTGTGTGTGTGTGTGTGTTTGTGTGTGTGTGTGTGTGTGTCTGTGTGTGTGTGTGTGTGTGTGTGTGCGTGTTTGTGCATTTCACTCGTTCTCCTTTTCTTTCTTTTTCACTCTTTCTTTCTGTGTGTGAATATGTGTGTGCTGAATATATGTCAGTGTGTGTAAGTTGTGTGTGTATGTAAGTGTGTGTACGTGTGAGGGCTGTGTGTGCGTGTATGTGTGTGTGTGTGTGTGTGTGTGTGTGTGTGTGTGTGTGTGTGTGTGTTGGTGTGTGTGCTTGTGAGCCGAGAGGCTGAAGGAATTGTTAAAGACAGTGCACTTGTATGGTTAGGGTCTCGCTGGTAATGATGGGGTGTACTAGTATGCAGTATGTGTGTGTGTGTGTGTGTGTGTGTGTGTGTGTGTGTGTGTGTGTGTGTGTGTGGCTGGTGGGTTAGCACACACAGACCCGAGGCCATGCTCTGTAATTAGTTTTTCCATCAGCTCCACTGCTGTGGTGACTGACCTGTGTGTGTGTGTGTGTGTGTGTGTGTGTGTGTGTGTGGCATTGTAACGGCCCTCTCTCTCTCTCCCTTTCTCTCTCTCATTCACTCACGTTCCTTCTCCACCCCTTTATATTTCTCCATCATTTCATTTCCTTTTCTTCTTCTTCTTCTTCTTCTTCTTCTTCTTCTCTCACCTTCTTTCCTTCTTTAGTTTCCTCCTCTGTGTATTCTGTCTCTCTCTCTCTCTCTCTCTCTCTCTCTCTCTCTCTCTCTCTCTCTTTCTCTCTCTCTCTAGTCTAGATTTGCCCTGTGCTGTGTTGTGGACTGATACTCTCTCTCTCTTACACACACACACACACACACACACACACACACACACACACACACACACACACACACACACAAGGCCCGCTCTCCCCAGTCTTGAGAGTGTATTTTGTGCTGTGCTGTGCAGTGTTGGACTGCTAGTTGCCCCGTGAGATTGGAGGCGAGAACCATGTCGGTCGCCACTGACACACAAAGCCGTGTCTAATTGCAATGACCCCCTGCCACACACACACACACACACACACACACACACACACACACACACACACACACACACACACGCACACACACACTACCTTAGCACTCCTGTGGGCTGTTTGGAAAGCTGACAGTCAAACAGATCCCAAGTGAAGAGCGTGCACTGAGAGGTTCTCTGTCACAGACAGCCAGCACTAATACTACTAGAGGAGTGTGTGTGTGTGTGTGTGTGTGTGTGTGTGTGTGTGTGTGTGTGTGTGTGTGTGTGTGTGTGTGCTGATTCTACA
>JAODXP020002376.1:0-2500 GCA_027497455.2 Sardinella longiceps | reverse complement strand
ACACTACGCCTAAAAGCCAATAACGGTGTGTCCCCGTCTAACTAACTGCTGTCTGGCTGTGCAAGGAGGGGTGGGTGGGTGGGTGCGGTACAGTGGATGGCCCTCCAACTACATGTACTGTAGCTGTGCATGGATGAGGGGGTGGGGTGGGGGGGTGGGGGGGTTAAAATAACGGTGTGTCCCTGCGTAGCTAACTGCTGTCTGGCTGTGCAAGGAGGGGTAGGTGGGTGGGGAACAGTGGATGTAGCTGTGCATGGATGAGGGGGTGGGTGGGGTGGGGGGATGGGGGGTTAAAATAACGGTGTGTCCCTGCGTAACTAACTGCTGTCTGGCCTGGGGCACGATATCCATCTTACTTCCTTCCTCCTGTTCTCAACTGATGCTGCTGCTGCTGCTGCTGCTCAGCCTCTGCATGGAAATACACCACACAACACCGGCTCACGCAACACACACACACACACACACACACACACACACACATACTGTATCACTGCTGCACGCAACACACACACATACACACACACACACACACACACACACACATACTGTATCACTGCTGCACGCAACACACACACATACACACACACACACACACACACACACACATACTGTATCACTGGTGCACGCAACACACACACATAAGCACACACACTGTACCACCGGCTCACGCAACACACACACAAACATACACACACACACACACATACTGTATCACTGGTGCACGCAATGTAGTAATTTTTACCACGAAACAATAGAGACGGCCCGACAACAAGTAGTTGAGAGACAACTCGAGTTTAATGCAACACAGTTCCGGAAACCGGGAGCTCAACAGCCGCAATGCACACAGGCAAGCAGACAAGATTCGAACTCCCCGATCGTAGTAACAGTCAGACATTTATCTGTACACAAATTGCCCCTCGTAAACATTCCAAACATACTGAACCAAACCATTTTAGGAAGCAAACTTTTCTTAGACCTTTTGTGCCCTTTTATGACCGTCAGTGGGGATGCTGCGACAGCGTGTTTCTCAGGACTTGGTTCCGCACCCCGAAACTTTGCCAGCACAGGTGGACATCTAATTGTGCTGATTCCGGACTCAGCTGTCACTCCACTGGCGCCGGATCCGGACTTAGCTGTCACGACACTGGCGCCGAATCCGGGCTCAGCAGTTTATGACTAGTTAATTATCTTTTGCCGCAATTTAAAGACGCGACTGACTAAACATTTTAAAGTCACACTTAGTTAGTTGCGTATTCCTGAAAATTTTCCCACATCCCCTCCTTTTGAAAGAATTACTTTCAAATTCAAATGAAACAAACAATTCAAACAATGTATCGCCAAGAGTCTTTTGGTGATTTCTTCTGGCACACTCGGATCACTGTGGGGTCCGAGACCCCCTGAGGGGGGGATACGGTTGGACTATTCCAAACTCTTGTAAGCTCAGTGAGTTTTTTGTCCTACAAATATGAGTAGCACCACTAGAAACCTTGGATCTTCTAGTTTTCAAATATATAGGTTTCATGATAAAAATGCATTGTTTCTTTTATACAAATCATAAAACAAAATGCAAAGTTTGATGTTTTGAGACTCTCAGGCTGTTGCAGACACACGCCCCTGCTATTTCGAGATGCTTAACTGCTGGGCCATCATAGGTTGCTGCCTGGGGGACACGAGGTGGGGACACACCCCTTTGTCACGAGCACATAGTTCTTTGTTTTTGAAGCCAGTTGGTCATGTGTTTATCTTGCCTTTGGAAGATACCCAAATTATAAAAATATTATATGGAAGCTAGCATAACCGTGTATTAACATCTTTATTACACTATTATGCCTATAGTTAACATGTCGTTGTAGGCTGTTCTTAGCTTTTAGAGGTATAACCCCAGTTACTAAACTACACCACAGTAAATGAATTGTGTTTAGTCAGACACTGAGCGTAAATTGCAATGCAATATGCAATACAATGCATAGCCATAGCTTGTTATTAGACATCTGAATGAATCTATTAGCTTGAAGGATAATGATAGGATATAATAGGATACAGCATATTATGAAGGACAAAACAGCCAAGAGGGTCTTTCAAATAGTTTGTTTTTGCAGACTCCAACGAGTTACACCGTTTTCTGTATACACAGGAAATAATCACTTCCCCACAGGCCATAGCCTATATTGAACAATTTATTGAATTTCTTACATTTGAAGATGATTTTTTAGATTTGGAACTGGGTTATCTGTGCCACTGGTTTGTCTGAGTTCTCTGTGTGCTTGTCCTGTGTGTTGACAGGACAAGGACTCTAACATTGTAGAGGTGGAGGCTATCAGAGGTGTCACACCTATCTGTTTTGTATTCAGTTCACAAAGCCACTGACCAACACTTTTACATTTTATACAGAAACCACATGTAATTTCTGAAAGCTCTTTTTACTTTTATGTAGCCAATACTTAGGCTTACCAGGTTCAAACCTCAAAAGCTCTGGCTCGGTATATTTATAGTGTGTTTT
>JAODXP020002375.1:22500-28912 GCA_027497455.2 Sardinella longiceps | reverse complement strand
CTCTGTTGATCTCTGACCTGTGTGTGTGTGTGTGTGTGTGTGTGTGTGTGTGTGTGTGTGTGTCTGTGAGAGAGAAGAGAGAGCCCTCACCACCACAGCACACGAACATAGAGCAGTGTGAGAGAGGAGAGTGCCCGTGTTTGTGTGTGTGTGTGTGTGTGTGTGTGTGTGTGTGTGTGTGTCTGTGAGAGAGAAGAGACAGCCCTCACTCACCACAGCCCGAACATAGAGCAGTGTGAGAGAGGGGAGTGCCCGTGTGTGTGTGTTTGTGTGTGTGTGTGTGTGTCTGTGTGTGTGTGTGTGTGTGTGTGTGTGTGTGTGAGAGAGAAGAGAGAGCCCTCACCACCACAGCCGAACGTAGAGCAGTGTGTGTGTGTGTGTGTGTGTGTGTGTGTGAGAGAGAGAAGAGAGCCTGTGTGTGTGTGTGTGTGTGTGTGTGTGTGTGTGTGTGTGTGTGTGTGTGTGCCCTCACCACCACAGCGGAACGTAGATTATTCCCGACGCTGCCATGGCAGCCACCAACCAGCGCCACTCCCGCAGGAAGTAGGCCACCGCCGGCATGGCCATGTAGCCCACCGCCGAGCTCAGGAACACTCCCAGAGAACTGAAGACCACACGCTCCGCAGGACCCAGAATCTCACAGCCTGCACACACACACACACACACACACACACACACACACACAGGGGGAGAGGAAGGAAACATAGAGACATGCAGTAGATACATACAGTACATTTTTAATAATAATTTAAATAAAAGAGAAATACCGCAATGATAAAGACCGCAGTAAGTACATTGAAACATCATAAAACGTTTGCCAGGGAGAATAATTAGGACATGTTTGTGCAGGAAAAGACCGCTTGCTAAGGTTTTAGTGGGCAAAACGCTGTTTTAAACTATAGTAAAACGTTCAAAGTAGCCCCACACTTTGTTGATAGTATAATGACAGTTCCAAAATCGAGGCATTGAAAACTTGTTAGCAGTTAGCTACTTACCACCTAGCGATATGCATCTGGAAGCTACAACTAGCAAGTGGTCTTCTCCAGTCTCCACAAACGTACAGTACTGACATTCTGCTCCCCGGCAAATGTTTGAATTTTTCATACTGTTGCAACATACTTGCGATCTTTATCACACCGGATTTCTCCTTAAAGACACAGGTCTAATCTGGATTATAGTCTCTACTCTCTCAGAGGACACAGGTCTAATCTGGATTATAGTCTCTACTCTCTCTGAGGACACAGGTCTAATCTGGATTATAGCCTCTACTCATTCAGCGGACACAGGTCTAATCTGCTGTTTGATTCTTATTCTCTCAGCGGACACAGGTCTAATCTGGATTATAGTTCCTTCTTTCTCAGTGGACACAGGTCTAATCTGGATTATAGTCTCTACTCTCTCAGAGGACACAGGTCTAATCTGGATTATAGTTTCTACTTTCTCCAGAGGGCACAGGTCTAATCTGGATTATAGTCTCTACTCTCTCAGAGGACACAGGTCTAATCTGGATTATAATCTCTACTCTCTCAGAGGACACAGGTCTAATCTGGTGTTGGGTTTCTTGTACGGTCTCCTGTTCTCCCAGAGAGCACACAGCACACATCTTACCCAGAACATAAGCGATGAGGTAGTTGGAGATCGCCCCAAGACCAAAGACGAAATAGATGGCAGCAAAAGCGTCCCCAGTTTGGTGAGAAGATCTGAGCAAACGTGGCGATGGTCTGCACGGCCATCATCACAAACAGCATGGGCCGTCTGCCAAACCTGCATGGGGGTTTACACAACAGATTGGTCGGGGTCAACAAGGTGAAGATCATGGTTATTCTGTTCTAATGGCCTTTTATCCTGCTTAAAACACTGATGATGCACTAAAAAACAAGTGGGATGCCAAGGCACTCTTCTTAGAATAAAACCGCTTTACAGTTTTTCTCAATTGGTTTGGCTCATTTCTTGAAACTGAGATGACATTCTCAAAATAACATGGACAAATCTCCAAACTATCCTTCAGTTGTTCAAAACAGAGTGGTATTTCTCATTGCTTTCATCAAATTTTAATTTCATTAGTACATGTCTCTATTTTCTTAGTGCATTTTGGAAATGATTAATTTTAAGTAGTCTACTGTTAGCATAGTTTGCCTACATTTAGCACATATTCCAATTGATTACATCTTGTTGATCTCAACTGATTAGTACATTTTCAGTCTAATGGCTTTTCTCTCCAAAATATGTCAGCATGATTTCATTGTATAAGTCATCAAATGCATAATGGTCTGTTCAATTGTCAAAATTAGTCTAGAGTAGAATACCTTCAATACTATACAAATCTCTTGAAATACTGTACCCTAAATATAATTTTCCTTATTTATTTTGTTCATCAGTTTATTTTGCAAGGTTGTGCAGTCAAAATATACATTTGTCTTTTATTTTGGTGTATCGAAATAGTTTTATCGTGAGAATAGTGTTTTTCACAATTGCTATAACACATTTCTCTAAACTTTTCATCATTTTCTTCAAACAGTGCCGATGAAGAGACATGTTGGAAATGAGTGTTATTTCAATGGTCCTCTGCCACATGAGAAAACATCTAAACATTTTGACTTGTAGTGCTCACACAATGCAAAGGAGATTATGCATTTTGGGGGCACTGACTATTTGAATGAGAAAGAAACTTCATTTTGGCACAT
Source organism: Sardinella longiceps (assembly GCA_027497455.2). Classification (NCBI taxonomy): domain Eukaryota; kingdom Metazoa; phylum Chordata; class Actinopteri; order Clupeiformes; family Clupeidae; genus Sardinella; species Sardinella longiceps. Next base: position 26,228 of record JAODXP020002375.1, on the reverse strand, counting down.
GGATGAACTGTTTTTGGAGAGATATGAGCTTTTGCTGGTGATCCATGGTGTTTTGCTGAACCATCCAATTTAGTTTAGCAAAAAGCACTAAGAGTGTGTAGAACGTCCAGTCTGTTTCGAGAAATGTGCTTGGCAGTTGAGAAGGATCTTTGCAGTTTGGGTGCCACTGACTCTTTACTTGAGAAAGAAATTAAGTAGGAAGCATGGGTGAACAGTTTTGGAGGAGATATGTGATTTTGCAGGTTAGCTATGGTGTTGTGCAGAGTTGTATGAGTGTTATGCCAAATGATCTTAGAGTTTTGATAATTTCAATTCTGTTTCAAGAAATGAGCCAAACCAATTGAGAAAAACTGTAATAAATAAGGCTAGTTCATGTTTGAACTTAAAAACAATGCCAACATGTTTCGGCCTCAATCCAGGCCTTCATCAGGGCACTGATGATGCACTGTTCAATTTAAATCTTTTTTGGCCACTTCGCATTTTCTTTTCTATATACAAGAAAAGCGCGCGAGCGAGAGAGAGAGAGAGAGAGAGAGAGAGAGATGGGGAGGGATCAGGAAAATATCTTGAGTCGGAATAGAACCCAGGTCCCCGGGTTTATGATACAGTGCCTTAGCCAACTGATTAATCTACGGACATGTTTTAGTGCAAGTGTGGCGGGGGCTTGTCTAGGTCGTCTGTAAATACTCTAGTGCTTTTTCTATGTTTGAATGAATGAATGAATGTGATGTAGGATGCATTAACAAATGAAATGAATGAATGAATGAAATAGATGTAGAATGCATAAACAAATGAAATGAATGAGTGAATGAATGAATGAATTAATGAATGAATGAAATAGATGTAGGATGCATAAACAAATGAATGAAGGAATGAATGAATGAATGAATGAGATGTGGGATGCATAAACAAATGAAATGAATGAATGAGATGTGGGATGCATAAACAAATGAAATGAATGAATGAATGAATGAATGAGATGTGGGATGCATAAACAAATGAAATGAAGGAATGAATGAGATATAGGATGCATAAACAAATGAAATGAATGAATGAATAAATTAATGAGATGTGGGATGGATAAACAAATGAAATGAATGAATGAATGAGATGTGGGATGCTTAAACAAATGAAATGAATGAATGAGTGAGTGAGTGAGTGAGTGAGTGAGTGAGTGAGTGAGTGAGTGAGTGAATGAATGAATGAATGAATGAATGAGATGTAGGCTGGTCACCTGTCTGACATTTGTCCTGATAAGAGAGTTCCCACCAGAGAACCAGCATAGTAGAGGGAACTCGTCAGAGGCACTTTGTATTCCTCCTCACAGACAAGATTCCACTGGAAGTGTCATCAAGTTCACACATACATGTACATAACACACACACACACAAACACACACACACACACAAAGAAAGAGAGAAAATTGGCGCCTGGATTGACACTAGACAGTTGTACATTAAATATCTACAGAAAGGTGCATAAACTCAGTCATAAACATACGAATGATTGACGCACGCAGATTAAGCAAGGCCGCACAGGAAGTGTATGTATCCTCAAGTGCCCTATCTGTTTTGAAGTCATTATATACAGTGAGATTATGACACCCAGAGCAGGAGTCATATAACATCATCAAAGTCCATACTCCATACGGACATGTGTAACTTGGCTAGCTTGGCGGCAGTACGTGTAAATCCTCATCACCCAATTCCATGGGCGCTTCTAACGGCTGTGTTAGAGGCTCGGGCTTTTAGCTCAGTTGGTTAGAGCGTCCCACTCGCACAGTTGGAGTTTGTATCTTGCGTGGTGTCAGGTTCGAGACCCGCGTGAGGTGTGGACCACCACCACTAGTACACATGCACATAGCAAGCCATTCTGAAGCAGACAGGGAGGAATTCTAAATGTGTCAAATATCCAAGAAAAGACCAGCTGTCAAAATTTTGATGGCAGTACGTGTAAATCCTCACAACCCAATTCCATTGGTGTTTCTACCTGCTGAGTTAGAAGCCTGGGCTTTTGGCTCAGTGGTTAGAGCTTCCGACTCCAACTCTGGGGTTTAGTTGTAGTTGGCAGGGAGACAGGTTCGAGATCCGTGTGCGGTGCGGACCGTCACCACTGGCTACATGTGCACGCATCATCATGTTTATGTTGTGTGTTAGATTCAATACTTGCTCATTTGCAAGCATTTGGAGTTTGAGGAAATACGGATTCAGTCCTCTGGGAAATTTCTGTTATATGGTCTGATTTGCAATAAGATTCACTTTGACTTTGGCATGGAATATGTTCCTATTCTACTCCACTTTACCGAGCAGAGCATAGAGAGATCTAGCCTAGAACTCTAGACGCACTCTAGCGGTCGCAAATTAAATTTGCTCAGCGAGTACGTCTAGTGACGACCCATAGCTCAGACCTCGATTGTGTCTGAGCTGTTTGCGCTCTAGGTTGTATTTAGACATCATGGTGTTTAGCCAATCACAACGCTATATCTGGACAGGGAGTTATTGGGCGGGTTTAGCGTTGTTTGAATCACTTGTCAGTTGCTAGTTGCGCTGAATTGTTTTAGCCGTTTTACCCAGGGGTCTATCACTCGTCGCCAGACTATACACATTCATGTGACAGTCTGGCGTGGCAGGCTAAGAGAGAACATGAGTCATACAACAACTACAACAACTTAGTAAGCAGGCGTCCGTTTCCAAAAAGTAGCCTATGGTTGTTAACTAGTTAGCAACTCACTTAATTGCCAATGGGAAATTACATTGAAACTAACGTACAGTAGTTGCAAACTTAGCCAGCAACTATGCTTCTGGGAAACCAACGCCAGCATAAATATACAACAACTACAACAACTTAGTAAGCAGCAATTACATGTGTTTACAGGAGAAGTTGTACTTAATGGTGTACTACGGATAGAATAGCTTAAGCAGATTAAGGTATTAATAATTGATTTGTAATAACTAAGAAATGTCCAGTATGTTATTAATTGGCTTGTTAATAAGTTATTAGGCAATGGTAGATGAGTGTTCTCTAAAATGTTCCCAAAACTTTCCTACAAAGACTTAATTTAATTATATTTCAAGATAAAAAAAATAGTGGGGCTTAATACTGCAGGTATTTAGGTTAAGTCTTATCAACATAAAACTGATAGCTTTAGATTTTGAACCTCTAGTAACCTTAACCATTTATAGGGGTCATGGAACTGTGGAGTATTGTGCATCTACCTTCAGATTTAAAAATCAAATGTATTCAACAGAGTCAGTTGAATACATTTAATTTAATCTTTCAACAAAGTCATTTTATCAACCATCTCTGCTTTGATTTCTCTAACTCACCTATTAATTACTGGCATTTTCCATGTTTCATGGCCATGAGGGCTGTAGGGCACCAGACAACCTCTCCTAGTTCAGTAAAGCAAAGCTAAATAGGGTCAGCGCCGTCGCAACAGGACAGGCAAACCAGGCTGGGGCCCCAGGCTGAAAGGGACCCCCACGAATGACTGTTTAATCATTTCAGTAGTTTAATTGATAGTGTTTTTCAATAAATATGATGTTAAATATGAGTTAGACAACTATAAGTTCAACACAAATAATTATATTAATGAAAGTTGCTTGAAGATTATAACAATAGTTTATGTAGGTGTTTGCTTGGGGCCCCCTAAGTACATTGAAACGGCCCTGAATAGGATTGTCTATTCTATGATCCCTTACTGGGATAGTCACAACACATACTGTATA
>JAODXP020002375.1:0-17500 GCA_027497455.2 Sardinella longiceps | reverse complement strand
ATAGTTGCTCACTAAGTTAAACAGATGCCAGCTCAAGAGTGCCTCTTGAATGCACAATGTACCCCCCCTCCCCCAAACAGACAGACAGACAGACAGACACACACACACACACACACACACTCCTTCCTACTCTGTGCATTAAGGTGGCAATAGTCCAAAAATCCGCCACGAGACGGACTACAACTTTCTAAAACTCACAAACACCGATTTGACATGTTACTGTAAGTCTTTTGTGACCGCTTGCAACTGCTTGCAACAACCTGCGATGATTGATTCACACCACTGCAATTCCTCTCTAAAATAGTCTCATCTCGTCGCGGATCTTCAGTCTGAATTGGCCTTTAGTTACAGCACTTACAGTAATACGTTTCTTTTTCAAAAGTGCTATAAAATATTAAATACTATAAATTGAATATTATTATTACTATTATTAGATCACTGCCACACTATAGGATATACTAAGTAGAATAATTTATCTTTTAAGCAAGGAGATTTAGATTGTAGGCCTAAATGATAAAATTTGTTGTAGTCATGAAATACAAATCCCCCCTTTTTTAACCCTGCATGTTAACTTGTCCTCTGAAAAAAAGTGAGGCTACTGGTTTGAGACTTGCTAATTTACCAGCATCAACCGGTTGACGTTTAACACCCGGCCCATTAGTGAAAGTCTACACGCCAATATGGCCCTTCGACCAAAATAATTGCCCATCCCTGTTGTAGCCTGATTGCCATCGACTTTCAAAGCTCTACGAGACTTTGGTCTGACCAAGAGCCCGTATAACCAAGTTTCTCAAAGCGCATGGTTGACCCGCCTCCCTGAAATGCCTCGGTTTGCTACTAGTCGATGTTAGAAAATGCTGTGCCGAAGAAAAACCAATCACACCACTCTTTCCTCTGACGTATGTGACGCGAAGGGAATTGCTTGAACAGGACTGAGAGCCGTTGGAGCTGCTCAAAGTTGATTGGTTCTCGACCAAGAGGGGGTAGTTCCCCAGTTTGGGGGAATTCAGAAGTCCTGCCCGATCAGCAGCCGGGCAGACCAGCGACAGCAACGCCGGAGGTGTTACGTCACTGGGAGGGCGTGCCAGGCTAGGTGTATTGTGGGTAAATGACTGGAGTTCCCCTGAGAAATGTTCCCTAAAAACTCACCTTTGACTCCTCCTGCAGGAACTTTTTAAACTGGGTGCTGGAGAGAGCTGATTGGTCCTTCACCTTCTTGTAGTATGACCTCACTTCCTGTTTATACTGGGGGATGTCTTTGGCATACAGCAACTTATTAGTCGGGGCATGCTGTAAGTCAAAACACACACACACACACACACACACACACACACACACACACACACACACACACACACACACAAACGAACATGCACGCACACACATACAAACACACACACAAATTAATATACAAATGCATGGGCAGATTGGGCACACATATGTGCATGAATGTCTGTGCAATGTGTGTGTGTGTGTATGTGTGTGTGTGTGTGTAACAGTACCTTGCCTAGCTGGTGCTCCGTGAGAGAGAAGGAGTCCATGAAGGCCTGGGCAACGACGGAGAGGCAGCCGTCCAGGTGCGGAGTCTTCTCCAGGTCAAACACAAACTGAGGGTTCTTTAGAATGTTCACCCAGAAACGCAGCGGCAGGCTGGACACATGGAGCAAGAGTTAGGCATGAATAAAGCCACAATGGAAACAAGCTCTCTAAACTTTTTTTGTGTTATCTTTTTGACATGTTGTACAAGGTTTTCAAGACATATTTATTGACTCATTTATTTGTATACCTTTTTTAAATGTTCTGTACAGTGTCAATTAACAAATAAAAAAACTAGAAAAACGCTCAGAGAGCGCAGACCTCCGCCAAGACAATGTGGTCACAGATGGTGTTCTGAATCACCGATTGCCACCAAAATGGAATCACTTCTTACGTGTCCCAATACACACGTTGTTCGAAAATTTCATCCAAATCCGTGCAGTACTTTTCGAGTTATGTTGCTCACAGACACACACACACAGACGGACGGACACACACACGCCGAGCAAAACATAACCTCCTTGGCGGAGGTAAAACGCTTCACTGATATTTAAAGGTGCAATATGGTTTAAGTGTGATTATTGGCATCTACCCTTGATTCGCCAGCTGTCTGCTTCCTAAATACACTGTGAAAGAGTCAGATCTCGGGAGACAACACAGAGGCTGTAAATGTCAAACAAACACACGGTCTTTGGAGCTTGTACACCAAAATATAACAAACCAGCTTCCAGTCTAAGTTGGGGTTGGGGAAAGAAAGGCGTAAGTTTATGGCTCCCAATGATCTTGTTAGCTCATATTGTACCTATAAGAATAATCATAATAATATAATATATCCTATCATAATAATATAATATATCCTCTCTCTTTTGATCCCGTGAGGGAAACCCGGCCAAGTTAGAATTAGTGAAACACACAGCACAGAGTGAATGCATAGTGAAGCGTACACACACACAAACACACACAAACACACTAACCCAGTGCAGTGGGCTGCCTGCTAGCGTAGCGCACACACACACACACACACACACACACACACACACACACACACACACACACACACACACACACACACACACACTAACAGTGCTACAGTGGCACCCAGGAAGCTCAAGGGCACCTCAACCTAAACCTCAAGCCTACGGTTAGAAGCCTGAAACCCAAACCAGTAGACCATTAGACCACGGCAGCTATATTAGTCCTGTGGTCATACTGCTGTGGCCCCTACCCCTCCCCTGCCCCTCACCACCCCAGCCCCCAACCCCCATCCGCTATCTACCTATCTTCATTACTGTAAGCAAAAATGCCCCAAAATAATAGTACAATAATATAACAGAACCCCACCCCCTCTAACTTCATCACAGTAAGCAAAAATGCCCCAAAATAATATACAATAATATATGATAACATACAACAGCCCCGCCCCTCTAGCTATCTTCATTAACCAAAAATGCCAAAAAATAATCTACAATAATATAGAGAACAACATACAACAACCCCCCCACCTAGCTATCTTCATTTAGGCAAAAATGCACAAAAAATATCTTATAAAACCAAACAAACCAAATTTAGTTGAATTTGAGGTTGTTCCACAAAGACAAAAGGCAAGACATTTCCAAAGTCTATCTAGGGTTACACACACACACACACACACACACACACACACACACACAGGCACACACACACGCCGGTGAAAACATAACCTCCTTGGAGGAGGTAAAAATGGCCAAGACATTTCCTGAGTGTACCTGTTGGTTTTCCATATGTGCAGCACGTCCGGGTCACTGATCTTCTTGTTCTCCGCCTGGGTGTCCAGGAAGTCAAAGAAGTACTTGACAGCGTGCAGCGGCCTGTTGTTGTTCGACGAACCCCAGATAGTTTTGAAGAGATTCTCTACATATGAGTGAACAGCCACCTGTTTAAATGAATGAGTGAATGAATGAATGAATGAATGAATGGACAGATGCAAGAATGATTGAGTGATTGAGTGAATGAACGAACAAATGAATGAATGAACGAATGAACGAATGAATGAGTGAATGAATGAGTGAGTGAGTAAATGAATGAATGAATGAATGAATGAATGAATGACTGGAGAGATGAATGAAAGTGAATAAATGACCTTGGTGGAGAGCAGCTTGGTCAGATAGACCTCTTTGACCTTGAGCTTCTTCCCCTCAGGGTTTTTGTTGTCGGCCTGCTCAGGGTCAATCTGCAGGGGAGAGGATAAAGTGTTCTTTTTATCAAGACACATGTGCTAACAGACTCTGCTAGTACGACAGAAGAGGTGTGGAGATGTTTTTGCAAACTCCAATAGTAAGACAGAAGAGATGTTTTTACACACTCTGACAGTAAGATGGAGGACATGTGTTAACAGACTCTGATAGTAAGACAGAAGAGATGTTTTTACACACTCCGCAGGTTCCTCTTTATCTGCAGCTTAGCCTAAGTGTCTTGTTTCTCAACTGGCTTATGAAGCTCGCAGACCTCAGATCTCACATGAAACCCACTAGAATCACGCAGATCTCATTTTTAGCCCCGTAGAAACCAGCAGATCTCATTTTTAACCCACTCGAACAGGCCTGGGCAAACTAAGGCCCGGGGCCACATGCGGCCCGCTGAGCTATTTAATACAGCCCGTGGAGCCTTCCCAAAGTAGAATAATTTATCTTTTAGCCAAGGAGACTTACTGTAAATTATAGGTCTAAATGATCAAATTTGTTGTAGTCATGAAATACAAATCACCCCTTTTAACAATGCATGTTAACATGTCCTCTGAAGAAAGTGAGGCTACTGGTTTGAGACTTGTCAATTTACCGGCATCAACAGTTGACGGTTAACACCCGGCCCGTTGGTGAAAATATAAAGGCCAATGTGGCCCTTCGGCCAAAATAATTGCCCACCCCTGCACTAGAATCACGCAGATCTAATTTTTAACCCAGTAGAAACCAGCAGATCTCATTTTTAACCCACTAGAATAACGCAGATCTCATTTTTAACCCAGTAGAAACCAGCAGATCTCATCTTAACCCAGTAGAAACCAGCAGATCTCATTTTTAACCCAGTAGAAACCAGCAGATCACTAGAATCACGCAGATCTCATCTTCACCCAGTAGAAGCTTACAGACCTCTGATCTCACATAAAACCCACTAGAATCCAGCAGATCTCATTTTTAACTCACTAGAAGCCAACAGATCTCATTTTTACCTCACTAGAAGCCAGGACCAATAATATAATTTTACTAAAATATATCATAATATAATAATAAGAAATGAAATGAAGAAATGATAGGGTGATAGGTCTTAAAATGAAGAAATTAAACAGCTGGTTTCAAAAAACTCCCCTCATTGCCAGTAGGGGTTAAATTTAACAATATACTGTATATGGATGACATAAATATAACAGTAAATGAAGAAATGAAACTGCGAACAGTTAAGAAGAAGAGAAACCAATTGGAAACACATCAAAAACAAAAGCCGAGTCGCATAACTGACTATTAATAAATATACACCATGACAATAGCGTGTTGCTTAACCACAAGGCGACACAAAAATTAAACACACCGTGTATCAAACACAAAGTCTCTGTTCCCTTCAGGCACTGGGCCTTTTAAAGACAAGGGCTCACCAGCAGAATGTCCGACCACCACATTTCTCGATGTTTAAAGGAATATTCCCTTTTTTATGACATTTTTATGACATTTGGTAATTCATAGTTTTTTGATCTCAGTGCATGCGTTATTCTTAATCTGGCAACTCCAATTTTAGCTTGAGCTTAACATAAGCCCTGGAATGTAATGTTGCCAAAGAATTGCTATCTGGCTACTTTACACTCTAGCGCCTATGCTAAGCTAAAGCTAATGAAAAGATAAAACTGGGGTTGCTAGACTAAGAAACTGTCTGCACTGAGATCAAAATGTTTTAGCAACATATGTAACTCCTGGTAATGGGGTGAATTAATCCATTTTCATAAAAAGGTGAAGTATTCCTTTAAGGCTGGCTAAAGCTCACTAACATCCACCCAGATTAACTAACCAGTTGCTCAGTTAGCTAAAGAACTGATAGATTGTCCATACTGGAAATGTGTTAGTAGTCAGTCCGGTGTCTCATTGACAGAAATACACATACACAAACTTGGCAACTAATTCAGCCAGGATTCCTGTAGTCCTTACATGGTAAGCAACTTACACACACTAAATATGCAAATAAGCTCTTAAGCACATCTACAAAGAAAGTAATCTTGCCAGTCAACCTTTTTGTTGTTGAATTGAAAAGGTTGTGTGAAGGTGTTCTCACAAACAGCGGCCAACAGGAGACAACATGGGGAACATTAGAAACATGGGGAACATTAGAAACACTGTGGAACATTAGAAACATGGGGAACATTAGAAACACTGTGGAGAGACGCATATACAGTACAGCCACTGTATACACTATATGGAACTCACCAGGTGAAAGTACTTCTTCTCAAAGTCAGGTTCCTCTGTAAACACACACACACACACACACACACACACACACACACACACACACCACACACACACGCACACAAAACAAACAATTAAAAATAATATATTAAAAAATAATGTCTCTTCATGATTTTGATGTACTGCCACAGACTAATTCTCGTCTACTTTATCTGATTCTGCTCTTTTTTACTCTACTCTACTCAACTCTACTCTACCCTACCCTACTCTACTTTATCTGACTGTGCTCTACTCTACTCTACTCTACTCAACTCTGCTCTTTTCTACTCTGCTCTACTCTACACTACTGTACTCCACTCTACTCTACTCTACTCTACTCTGCTCTACTCATCTCTACTCTACTCAACTCTACTCTACTCTACCCTACTCTACTTTATCTGACTGTGCTCTACTCTACTCAACTCTACTCTACTCTACTCTACTCTACTCTGCTCCACTCTACTCCGCTCTACTCTACTCTACTCTGCTCTGCTCTACTCTGCTCCGCTCTACTCTACTCTACTCCATTCTACTCTACTCTACTCTACTCATAGGTTGGTTCCCACAGTGCGTATGAAGGCCAAAGACTCCTCTATTCTCGGAGGATTACTGCATTCTGGCGGTCGTTTGATAGAGGTCAGCGAACCGTGAACACCTCCTTTCAGTCTGTGGGAAAAAGGAGTTTAGATTGGCCGTCGTGCTGGCACAGGGCGGTGGATTACTGCATGGCAGATTAATAATCTAATGAGGTATAATCTGAGCTCTGCTCTCTTAGGGCCTCTTTGTGCTGTGGGATTGTGTGTGTGTGTATGTGTTTGTGTAGGCTTGTGTGTGTGTGTGTGTGTGTGTGTGTGTGTGTGTGTGTGTGTGTGTGTGTGTATGTGTGTGTGTGTGCCCTCAGGGTAATTGAGGGCTCGGCCAGACGTTAGGTAACGGCCGCCAGACTTGGGACGGAGAGACGGCCGCTCATAATGACCATACACACACACACACACACACACACACACACACACCCTGAGACTGAGGGCCGACTGCTTATAATGACCTGGCCTTTCCTTAGTCCAGTCAGTTTGGTTGGGTCTGTTATACACACACATACACAAGCGCGTCATTTTAGCCGGGGACGCCGGGGATATGTCCCAGGGACTTTTTGTTATGACAGATTTTGTCCCCATCACTATTGACAATTTAAAATAACATGTCATTAACAGAAAATCTCTAATGCCAGGGCTACGATATCCACGCGAATAGCCTACAAGGAAAGTTGTCTGCTTGCGCAATTAATAACGTTGGATCAGCAGCGCTCATATAGAATTCCTCCACTGCCAGAGAATTTTCAAAAATAAAGCCAATCTCACTTAAGGCAAAAAAAAAAAAAAAAAAAAAGGTCAGGCAAGGTCTAAACAACAGCTGTGCTCATCTAGACTTGGTGTAAAGTCAGATTTTCCCTAGGCCTTATGCGCAAATTCTAACATTTACTTTGTGGTAGCCTGTCTCAGTTACATACTGTACAAGATCAGAGATAGACTACTTCTGCGTGTTCATGTAGGCTAAAGTCTGAATCGAAGACTAGTGACTTTGGTGAAGTTATAGGAACTTACCGCAAGCTTTTGTTTGAAGACGCATCAGCTGGGGAAGTAGCGTCTTTTAACCGTTCAGCCCGACGTTTGTTGACCAAGAGATTAACGTTTTGTTTGGGACTTAAATTGCTATCAAACTGTGTGGTTACAATCATTTACATTGGGACTAATAGAGCAGTTAGTTCATATGAACCATTGAGTTTGTTTTCGAGATGTTTAATGACTTTTAAAAGCATAACTTTCGCAGCGTCATTCTGCATCACTGGCCGGGGCAGCTATTTTTCTATTGAATTAGTCCCGTACATTTTCTGCCTATTATTATTCTTTGGAAAGGTTTGGCAGGTGATGGGAACAAGAGTGAGAGACTTGCAGCACGATCAGTTTTCAGTAAGCCTATTTCAGTGCATTAACGGTAAACATTTTAGCGATTTCCTTGCACATTAGGCAATGCAATGTATACCGACACTTTTGAAACAACGCAAAACGTCCCAAGAATTATTTCACAGCAAGTAAAGTCGCCGTCAACCGTTAAGTCTAGCCTGTTCTAGTTCAAGTGATATGCCTGGTTCAATCGTGAACAAAGATGACATCACCTCAAAGGAAGGAAATCTGCGAAGGGAATTTAATGCAGACGCAAAGCCAAGAGCATAGCCTCTTGTTCCCTTCACCTTCCATTGCGCTCACGTGTGCGCAAGATATGGACAAGTTATGGACCGGATGGTTCAATTGTAGGCCTAAGGGAAGGTGTTATAAATGTATTTTAATTCTCACAAACCGCGCGAATCTAACGCAATGCGGATGATTATTTCCACAATTTTATGAATTTATAAATCACCATTTATTTAAAAAAAAAAACGTTTCCACACTTAAGTTGGTTATTAAATAATTTACCATCGATATGTAGGCTACTCAGACAGACCAGTAGAGCTGATTTATGTCTTATAATAACGAATGTACAATAATTGGCTAATAAAAAGTGGAGATGCAAAGATTTCAGCTGCTGTAGCCTAACCTAAACGACTGCTCCCTGTGGCTAAACTACTGCTCCCTGTTGGCCTAAACGATGGCAGGGGGGCCTAAACGACTCTTGCCTAAACGCAAAAGGCCTAATCGCCCTTCTCCCATACACCGTATTTATCCAAATGTATCCACTTTCACTTTCGGTTCCCAGACCAAAGAAGCAACATGTTTTTACTGTCAACAAACAAACATTCTGTTTTTATATGCTTTCCACTGGACTGGGATCATGTTAATTATTTTTCCGTCACATTACAAGCTTTATTTTACGTTATAGCCTAGGTCTGAGATCTGCCGAGAGAGCGCAGCAGATTGCAAGCGCTACTCGCGTGCGCAAAGCTGTCCGAACATAAATTCCTCACGTATCACCTAGATAGGCCTAATAGTTTTTTTTTGTTTTTGTTTTTTTTTGCGAGAAGATAGGCTTACATGTTGCAATTTTGTATAGACAGAAGCATAAAAGAAACATTAAGAAATTTATATCCCCAGCACTTTGGAACCATGCTGTATATCAGTGTTTTTGTCCCCAGCACTTCAGAAACCAAACTGACGCCCTTGCACATACACACTCAGTGTGCGACTGAGATGACACACACACACACACACACACACACACACATAGACATGCACACATTCTCTCTCTCTCTCTCTCTCTCTCTCTCACATACACACACACACACACACCCTTAACACTGAGCGTGGAACTGAGAGGAAATACACACACAGACATACACACTCTCTTTCTCTCTCTCTCTCTCTCTCTCTCTCTCTCTCTCTCTTCTCTCTCTCTCTCTCTCACACACACACACACACACACACACACACACACACACACACACACACACACACACACACACACACACACACACACACACACACACTCACCCTTAACACTGAGTGTTGGACTGACTGGAACGTGGACTTTTCTTGTGATGACCTTGATGGTCGAACCGTCAGGAATCTGTGGAAAGCAAGAATGCTTATCATATCCTTGGGTGTCACACACACACACACACACACACACACACACACACACACACACACACACACACACACACACTCACACACACTGCATATTATATCTTTTGCTATGGTTTTCTGCCACTGTGCATGCAATGCTTGCAGCACTCTGATATGAGCCTAGTGTGATATGTACACAAACACACACACACACACACACACACACACACACACACACACACACACACACACACACACACACACACACACACACACACACACACACACACACACACACACACACACACACACACGCTTTGGCATTTTCTATTATTACATAACATATTATACCTCGATCCCTTCCAGCTGAGCCAGGTCATCTTAACCTTTCAATCTTTATGTTTTTACTAGCAGACCCTCTGGCTAACACATAACACACACCTCTAAGAACAACTCTTTCCAAGAACGGAGGACGGTCAACCATTTCCAAGAATCCTGTCCTTTGGAACACTAACGCGATAACCTGCACTTGAATAAGTTATTGCTTTTGCGCTGCCAATGTCCGGTATTGACAAGCTCTCGCACTCTCGCAAAATTGGTTGGAGGTACTGTACTTGCTAGTCAATTCAATTTGCTACCACGAGAGTGCGCCTGGAGTTCTAAACTAGTATTGCTAAGTATAAGTACATGAGATAGATATTGCAGAATCATTTGGTATTCCCCCCCCCCCCCCCCCCCAGGAGTGGTAAAGTCTGATAGTCAAAGGAGTTCAACCTGTTGGGGAGTACGGTCACATATTATGAGATTTGCCATGGCTGGTCCCCAGGGAGTACAGTACGGGCTGTAACGATTCACCCAACACACAATTCGCTTTGTATCACGATTTTTGACCGACGGTTCGATACACCCCACGGAGAACACAAGTTCTGTGTTCTTTTTTTGTTTGTTTGCTGTCCTCTCCTGTGAAGCGCAGAAATGTTTTGCATAAGCATGACCTCAGCCATCTTGGCTACTTTAGTGGTTTACTATGGTTAACATACAACACACCTCCTAGATAAAGACTTCCTAGGCACGTCCTGATTAACACACATACACATACACATACACACATACACATGCACACACACACACATACCCCACGACCCCAATCATCTTTTACAGCTACTTTTATGGTTTTCTAAAGATTAACATGGAACACAGACCACCTAGAATCTACATAAATGCATTTCTAGAAATGTCCTGGTTAACATGGAACACAGACCACCTACATAAATGCATTCCTAGAAATGTCCTGGTTAACATGGAACACAGACCACCTACATAAATGCATTCCTAGAAATGTCCTGGTTAACATGGAACACAGAGCACTTAGATAAACTTGATCCTCAAAAGCAAATAGGCTCCTAGTTTCCAGGTACAGTAATCTCCTGCATATAAGCCGCATTGTGTATAAGCCACAGGACAGTGTTTTATGCAAACAAAACCATATTAACACCATATTAACTGCCCCCCTGTTTTAACTTCATAGCGGAAGAAATTTTGGAAAATCAATGTATAAGCCGCGGCTAATAGTCGGGAAATTAGGGTATTCCATTTCGATTCTAGATACCTTTTCACAGACATCACTAAGAGAGTTATTATGTAGTTATTATGTAGCAGCCGAGTTGGCAGAGTTGTGACATCATTATCAATGTCCGAAGTGTTTTTGGTTTAGCATCTATGGGGGAGTTGAAGGGCTGTAGTGTTACATTGCAAGGACAACATCATACAACCTTTAGAACATGGCTATTCAATTGGCAGCCACTGACCAACGCAAAGCGCCATCTTGTGGCCAAAATGATTCGCCACACAGAAAAGCAAAACACTGAAATACTTACTGTAATGCTTACAGTATTTTTACATCAAGTCTACAGCACCAAAATCCTTTGAAATCGAAAGCAATATCATTGTCACCTTTGACTAAATACTACTGTAATTGCTCGTTAGTTTGTTTGATTTTGCAAGAGTAAGAGTACTTTATTTTGTCCTTCGGGAAGGAAATTCTTTCTCTGCATTTGACCCATCAGGGGGTATACACACACACATGCATATAGACACACACCATCGTTGGGAAGTGTGAGCGCAGAGCTTCACACTCCTTAGGTGCGCACACACACACACACACACACAAACACGGAGCAGTGGGCAGCCATTAATGCAGTGCCCGTTAGGTGCCTTGCTCAAGGGCACCGCATCCGTGGTGTTCTATCAATAATCGTTGGAATCCATCTTTCAAGTGTGTAAGCGTGAACCGGAATCTGGTGGTCCAAACTGAAGAAAACCCTGCCCACTTCCTGAACTCCTGAAAAATGTTCACTACTCAAAATGGATGTGGCAAACCAGAAACATGAAGGGCCTTGGTTTTAAAACCTGGCCCCAATGAATTAGTGATGTAATGTACTAGCCTGCTGTAGACAAACCTACCACAGCCAATGTTTAGCAGGTCACTGGTGGGCAAGTATTAATACCAAGCCTACACACACGCACACACACACACACACACACACAGATTTTCTCGAGTTAAAAGGAAGGAAAATGTTCTCCGGATTTAATCTAATCCAAGTGTTATTTGACCTTGTGACTCAGACACACCGTCACACACACACACACACACACACACACACACACACACACACACACACACACACACACACACACTCACTCACTGAGAGAGCTGCGTACGTGAGGGCGGCCAACAAGAACCTGTGAACATGGACTTGCTAGCTACAGTATGTTTCACACACACATACACACACACACACACACACACACACACACACACTGAGGAGCTGCCTACGTGAGGGTAGCCAACAAGAACTTGTGAACATGGACTTGCCAGCCACACACACACACACACACACACACACACACACACACACACATACACACACACACACACACTCACACGCGCGCACACACACACCTTATAATGTTTGAGGGTGTTGAGCATGGTGACGTCCCCCATAGTCTCTGAGCTGCTGTCCACTTCCTGTAGGGCCACATAGCAACCATCCTTCTCATACTCTACAGAGAGAGAGAGAGAGAGAGAGAGAGAGAGAGAGAGAGAGGGGGGGGGGGTATGGAGAGAGAAAGAAAGAGTGAGATGCAAAAAGGTGAGAAAGGAAGACTGAGGAACAGAGTGTGTGTGTGTGTGTGTGTGTGTGTGTGTGTGTGTGTGTGTGTGTGTGTGTTTGAGAATTAAGAGAGGGTAAAGAGGGGACGTTTGTATGTGTGTGTGTGTGTGTGTGTGTGTGTGTGTGTGTGTTGTGTGTGTGTGTGTGTGTGTGTGTGTGTGTGTGTCAGAAAATGGAGAAGTTGTCACAGGAGCTTCCCCTCTACACCAAGGGTGGCAAAATGCTTTTGTCTGCAGGCCACACACTGACTAAAACATTCTACTACTTACAGTGATGAGACTATTGACAAACATGACATCCAAACTGTACTGAAACTACTGTAGGATGGCCACACACTGACTAAAACATTCTACTACTTACAGTGATGAGACTATTGACAAACATGACATCCAAACTGTACTGAAACTACTGTAGGATGGCCACACACTGACTAAAACATTCTACTACTTACAGTGATGAGACTATTGACAAACATGACATAACTTGTCACTGAATTAAATTCAACTTGATGAATAAATGCTATTTGTCACTTGTTTCTAATAATTTCAACTTTCAAATCTCAACATTTAGACTTTATTTCCCAAAATTTAGACTTTTAATCTCAAAATTGTGACTTTTTATCTCATAATTTGGATTTTTTTTTCTGACCACTTTTTTTTTTACTAGCGGAAATGGGCTTCCATACATAGGCGAGGCCAATGCGTTAAATAAAAAAAAGGTCCGGGGATCTTATGAAACAATGAAACAATATGCAGAGAGATATATGCGAGAGATGTCTGAGAGATATGTGAATGCCCGAATGCCCGAACTATCTGATCAGCTGATTGCGTAACTTAAACGATGTTTGACTGTTGCAAACTCCTGCCGTGGGAAAGGTTTAAAGCCAGTCGGTGCATTACGCCTGTAGCCTATAATTGGGCTGTGTTTAACAGCGGATGAGACGGCCCAGCTTTTTTATGGATAAAAACAAGGTCTGCAAACGTTGGCATTACGATACACTACAGGCATATGCATCTGAAAGACGTTGAATTGCAGCAAGATTATTGCATGCGTGTCAGAACAGATTTAGTAGCGGTTTTCACCGACTCTGTTGCAATTATGTCTGTCAAGCCGAACTTGACAGGGCTTCAGCCTCGAATCGAATGGCCAGGTCAAATGACGCGTCTGCACTACTACACAATCAAACACCTCAGACCCCCCCCCCCCCACACACACACACACACAAAAAAAACTCCTCGGATCTGCACGATTCACAAAAGTCCCCCAGACAGTTGTGAAAAAGGCGGCATCCACCCAAAAGGAACACCGTTTGCATCCCTGTAGTTTGTGGACTGAAATTCTCTTTGCATCCCTGGGAGGCTTATTTAAAAAACATACAGTGAATAACTGACCATCTTTACATGATCACACATAACATACACAAATACATGTACACACAGTATACACGCTAGATAAATACAGAATACATACATACATACTGTACATGCATACATACTGTACATACATACATACTGTACATACATACATACATACATACTGTACATACATACAGAATATACATACATACATACATACATACATACAGAATATACATACATACATACATACATACATACAGTACATACATACATACATACTGTACATACATACATACAGTACAGACCAAAAGTTTGGACACACCCCCTCATTCAATGCAATTAATTTATTTCCAGGACAATTTATATTGTAGATTCTCACTAAAGGTATCAAAATTATGAATGAACACATATGAAATTATGTGCTTAACAAAAAAAGTGTGAGATTATGACAAACTTTTGGACCTGAACCCGATCAAGATGGTTTGGGGTGAGCTGGACCACAGAGTGAAGGCAAAAGAGCCGACAAGCTCTTAGCATCTCTGGGAATGAATAACTCTTCAAGACAGTTGGAAAACCATTTCAGGTGACTACCTCTTGAAGCTCATCCAAAAAATAAAAAGAGTACAAAGCACTTCAAAACAAAAAAAGGATACTTCGATGAAACAAGAATATAAAACATGTTTTCAGTTATCTCACACTTTTTTTTATTAAGAACATAATGCCACGTGTTCATTCATAACTTTGTTTATTTTGTAGATTGTCACTGAAGGCAACAGTCATGAAAATAAAGTAAATAATTTAATGGGAAAGTGTGTCCAAACTTTTGGTCTGTACTGTACATACTGTACATACATACATACATACATACATACATACATACATACATACATACACAGTGTTGGGTAAGTTACTTTAGAAATGTAATGCGTTACAGTTACAAGTTACCCCTCCGAAAATGTAATTGTAGTGTAACTATTATGATTAATAAAGTAATGTAACTAATGATTACATTTCAAAATTTTTGAACAATTTATTAACAATTGTCAAGCAATTTTGAGTTTTTGAATCCTGGCAATGTTAACTGTCACATATTATTCAACACTGACACTGCCAAAATCCTTTCTGACTCCCACAGCAGTGTCAGAGTTCACGACGAGAAAATAGTTAAAATACTTGGTGAACATCATTAACTAAGCAGGTGTTTGTTTGTCTGAGATTGCTTATGCAGTGTGCACCTGATCAAAAGAGCTAATTTTTATATCCAGCAATGGGCTACAGGCCTATGTTCCAGTCAGGCCTCCTTGCTACGGCAACTTAGACCACTGTAGATACAGTGAGATAACAAGTGAGAGGTGTTGCCAACATGATGGTAGAAACGATTGTATTAGAATAGTGTCTTTTAGCTGTAGTAGTGACATTTGCTATAGTTGTAAATAGAGGATGTTGTACGTACTGTACATGAAGCGCACATAGCCAATGTTTCTGCAGATGATATTGGGATCATGTAACTGAAATTGTAATTCTGAATATTTCTTGAAGTAACTGTAATTCAATTACACATTTTTATAAAGTAACTGTAACTGATTACTGTTACTTTTATTTTGTAATTAAATTACGCAATTTCGTTACATGTAACTCGTTACTCCCCAACACTGTACATACATACATACATACATACATACATACATACATACAGTACATACATACAGTACATACATACATACATACATACATACATACAGTGCAGGTCCACAAAACAAACAGATAAGACAATACAACAACATAACAGCCAACATAATCAATATCCCTGATTTCATATTACACTGAATTTACAGTTGGTTCAGAGGGAGGATTGACAAAAAAGTGTTTAAATGTGATACGCCTGTAAGAGAGAACTCAGAAGCGTCTGACTGAAGGCACAAGTTCATATTCTTTAGGCAGGACATGTGAGGAGTCAGAGGAGATTTTGGTCTGGATAATCTAAGCATACTATTATCATGGACTTCATGAAAGTAGTATGCTACCAAGTGGCACCCAATACCACACTAGCTCTAGAACCATGGTGTGTCATTCTAAGTATGCCCAAAATAATAGCATACTGTATTTAAGTGGTAGGATGAAGCGGGACGTGAGTGACGTGAGTGAGGTTATGATTCACCTTGGCTAAATGAGAAATGATTTGATTTGGGGATTAAATAGCATTTTACAGCATTATAAAGAGCCATGTAATAAATACAGATGATGATGATGATGACGATGATGATTACTCACCGATGTCGATGTCGCGTAGCTGCTGTGTGTAGCGGAAGCCAAACTTGCGGTGGAACGTGAGCAGGATCTTCTCCTTCACCTGTTCCACAGTATCACAATCCAGAGCGCTGATCTCCAGCGGCTCACTCACCTCACCCTCCGTACCCACCGCAAACAGCACCGTCAGTTTCTACACACACACACACACACACACACACACACACACACACACACACACACACACACACACACACACACACACACACACACACACAGAATGAGTATCGCAGTCCAGAACACTGATCTCTACACACACACACACACACACACACACACACACACACACACACACACACACACACACACAGAATGAGTATCGCAGTCCAGAACACTGATCTCTACACACACACACACACACACACACACACACACACACACACACACACACACACACACACACACACAAGATACGCATACACATATACACACCAGACGCACACACACGCGCACACACACACACACACACACACACACTGTCACGGCCCCTCTACCATACACACACAGAAACACATTTGCTTGGTGACGATAGCACTGTTGTTGACTTTCTATTTCACTCTTTTCAATTTCCGTTCCCCAAAACCACGGGGCTCTCTAGAACTCCTGCAGACTGGTAACCACTGACTGCATCACTTGAAAATGTGTCATCAGACCTCACAGCCTTGTGTCAACCCAAAAGCCCCTCTGTTAGCGGCCACTGAGAGCAGCTGCTGATGTCGGTAAATAAACAATACACAAATAATAATAAACAAATACTAATAATTATATTAATAGTCTTCTCTCAACCCCAAAGCCCCTTTGTTAGCGGCCACCGAGAGCTGCTGCTGATGCTGAGCTGCTCCGACCTGATGTCGGAGGTCAAATGAGGCCCTTTCTACTTAACTTGGCCCCATAGAATAACTCACTGAAACTAACCAATGGGGTTGAATGAGGCCCTTTCTACTTAACTTGGCCCCATAGAATAACTCACTGAAACTAACCAATGGGGTTGAATAAAGTCCCAATCTGTCACTGAAACTAACCAATGGGGTCAAATAAAGTTCCAATTAGTCACTGAAACTAACCAATGGGGTTGAATGAGGCCCTTTCTACTTAACTTGGCCCCA
>JAODXP020002374.1:0-28582 GCA_027497455.2 Sardinella longiceps | reverse complement strand
CACTCTACTGCCATTTCTAGCATTAACGAATGTATCCCACTGGCCCCATTTTCTCTGTGCTATGCTTCTGTTGATAACGCAATCAAGCTAATTAAAGACGCGGGGCACGGTGCCTGGCTTACCAAAGCAGATATCACTGACGCTTTTAAAGTCCTGCCTATTCACCCAGCAGATTGGCCTATGTTTTGCGTTAAGTGGCAGTCCCAATTCTACTTTGCAGTTAGACTAACTTTTGGCTGTAGAAGTAGCCCCCATCTCTTTAATTGTCTGTCAGAGGCTCTGTGTTGGATCTTGTTAAACGTCTGCAAATTGCCTTTCGTTCTACACCTCCTCGATGATTTTCTGCTTATTGACTTTCCCTCTGATCATATGCCTGTCTTGGATTCTTTTAAGTCCGTGTTCAATGATGATCCCCGGTCACTCGAGAAGACAGTCGGTCCCTCAACTTCATTGGAGTTTCTCGGTATCATCCTCGACACGGTTAAAATGCAGGCTTCTCTACCCGAGGAAAAATGGTTGAGGATCAGGTCTTTTTTGATTCTTTTCTTTGCTCCCGTGTAGTTTCCAAACGAGAACTTTCACTCCTTGGCCATCTTAATTTCGCTATGCGGATCATCCCACAGGGTCGCTCTTTCATTTCTCGCCTCCTGTATCTCGCTCACTCCGCTGAAAATTTGAGCGACCCCATCTGCCTCGATGAAGGGTGCAAATCAGACCCATCGTTCTGGACGAAACTGCTTAATAATTGGAACAGTATTTCTTTCTTTTACAGCGATTTTTTCGATTCCTCTGACTCCCTCGATCTTTACACTGACGCTCCTCCTTCCACAGGGTTTGGGGGCTATTACCGAGGGCATTGGTTCTCAGATTCTTGGCCCGACGAGCTTCCTCATGCCCTCGGATCTGCCTCTATTGCCCTTTACGAACCATACCTCATTGTCGTGGCCAGTGTTCTTTGGGGCGAACATTGGTCTTGCAAACATATTACCATGTATTGCGATAATGAAGCCGTTGTCTCCATTATTAACAAAGGCCGCTCCTCATGTCTAAATATCATGTCTTTACTAAGACGTCTGATGTGGTAATATGTCCTCTTTCATTTCATCTTTAAAGCAGAATATATTTCTGGCCATTGTAACGTGTTTGCTGATGCTGTCTCTCGCTTTTGTTTTCAGGAGTTCAGACGCCGCTGCCCGGCAGCGGACAAAGATCCAACACCCAGCCCCTGCCTGTCCTCCCTGCTCCTGGATTAATTCGTTTTAATGAACTATTGAATTCCGCGAGATCTTTCATGATTAAAGGTCTCGCCCCTGCCACGGTTAAATCCTATAACACGGTCTGGTCATGGTTCAATCTCTTCTGCTACTCCATCCATCTACCTCTGCATCCTGTTTTAATTTCCACAGTCGGTGCATTTGTCATTTATAATTTTCAATGTCGTAATTTGGTTATCTCTTCCATTCGCAAACTGATAGCAGCTATTCAATTCCACACCAGGCTCCACGACCCTCGTTATCCCAGTCTCTTCTCTACGCCCGCTGTCAAACTACTTCTCAAAGGCATTGCTAAAACCAAGCCCAAGGCTCCCGGGAATTGCCGCTTGCCAATTACTTTAGATGTCTTGCACAGACTGATTTCATCTCTATGCTCTGGGTTATTCTGTCCTTATTTGAATGCTATGCTAGAGGCAGTTTTTGCCTTCCTCCTGACCCTAATAGGAAATAAATAAGAAATGAACGGAGAGGAAAAATAGATAGAAACGGAATTTCATTTGAAGTCCATTAAAGTTAAAGAGGAGATATGCGTACAGGGGAATTTACTTCCAATACACTCCACTTTTCTCCTTTTCAAGGGTTAACTTTTTCCGATATTCACTCTTCACCTTCCCACTACTCCTTATTCCTTAAGCACACTAAAACTGTCACTTCAGGTTCGGGTGTTAGCATTAAAATTTTCAAAAATAATAGTCTTTATTGCCCTTTCTCTTCAATGCTTCAGTTCCTTAAGGTTCGTCCTACCACCTCTGGCGCCTTACTTTACACAAGTCACGCGACGTCAGCCGCGGAGCGCAGGCTGTCAGAATTTTCTATCAAGCGGCTGGGAAGGTGGTCGTCCTCGGCCTATTAGATATCTGATCCGACACACGTCTTGTTCTCGAAGGTCAAAAGACGCTCGCCAGCCTCAACTAAGGTATGTCCGTTGCATATTACTGGCGGTGGTTCCTTTCAGTTTTGCATGCATTTTCGTTCCCTTTCATTTTCCTACTGTTATTTAATCTCGTAAAAGTTGCTGCAGTTACCCGAACCCATGTGCTCAGGTAATGATGTCAAGTGTATATGCGCATGTTAGTTCTGAGCTTCCGCGAGGTGCGTATCACTCATTTTTCAAGTACATGCTTATATAGAGTCTATTACACATATACACTTTGCTATAGAGTTCACGGCAGCTCTTTACTGCTTGGCAAGCAGTTACTCTGTGATTTATGCACACGTTTAGCTGAACTCGTCGGAGTTTCGTCTCTGCCGCATAGGATCTCTCACGGCAGCTCTTTACTGCTTGGCAAGCAGTTACTCTGTGATTTATGCACACGTTTAGCTGAACTCGTCGGAGTTTCGTCTCTGCCGCATAGGATCTCTCACGGCAGCTCTTTACTGCTTGGCAAGCAGTTACTCTGTGATTTATGCACACGTTTAGCTGAACTCGTCGGAGTTTCGTCTCTGCAGCATAGGATCTCTCAAGCGTATACTTGTTAGAATTAAGCTTTTCTGATTTTTACGATTTAAGTGTGTATACGCGGCCTTAGTTGAGCTTCCCAAAGCTTCGACCCTGCCGCATAGGTAACATGTGTATATTCAAATTCTCAAAAGGGCTCACAGCAAGCTCTGTTTACATCCATCCAGTGTCTCATGTTTGTCTTTTCCAACTATCATTTCTAACGGGCTCACAGCTAGCTCCGCTCGTGCTCTCTTATTCATGTTCCTTCTCTCTTATGAGCTCACAGCAAGCTCTGTTCATGCCGCATAGGATAATTAGATGTCGCCCTACTCAGAATACTGGTTCAAGCTCTGAGAGGGACCCATCTAATGCATAATTCTAAGTTTGTTAAATTGTGCTTATGAGCTATGCTCCATAGTGCTATAGGTTTCAGCTGAGCTGTCAAGCTTCGACTCACACAAGGTTTATAGTGGTTTTGACCTAACTTGTTGCTCAATACCATGCTTATTGTGGAGCTGTCTGCTTCACCACCAGTAGGTGGACTAGCCCAGCTTTATGCTCCGACAAACCGCATAGGTTCTTTTTCCCCTGTTAGTTGAGCCTCGCCCCAGCTCCGCACTGCCGCATAAGGACCTTAGCTGAGCTCAATGAGCTACGCACCGGCCACATAAGTACCCCACTTCCTTCCTAGTGAACCATTTATTTCTGCCATTTCCAATTGATGAACTAACGTGTGGCGTATTCTTGTTCCCCACCCCACGGTGGGTATTTAAGTTATTTTTGGGGTAGGCTCCGCCCCTGCCAGATTATGAATAGGCAGGATCTGCTGGGCCAAGCTTCTCCTTTGCCCAGATCTCGGACAGGACCTATGCCAAAGACTCTACGATTTTATTTAATTGTCTCATATTGTTATCTCATTAAGGTCGTACTCACACTAGGTACAGTTCACCCGTACCGTACCCGAGTACGATTGTCCCCTTTCCCAGGTTTGCACTCACACTGTTCGTACTCGATTCAGGCAAGTGTTCCAGAATCTTTGGTTAGGATCGTCTTTTGTTACCATAACAACATCTGCTAATCCAGCGAGTTAACAAAGTTAGCTAACAAGCTAGTTCTAATATCGAGTGAAATAAACATTATATACTTGTCAGAAAATATTAAAACCACTCAAGTTTTACTCTAAAGTGCAGACTGATCATGCAATTTGAATGTCATGCCATATAGTTAATCATGGTCAGAGTTTTTTGATCCTCCCATTTCTATTCAGTCCTGGTTGATATTATGGCAAACGACAGGTCTCCCTACATGGTTTATGCATTGCACGTTCTCCAGTGCTGTGAAAACACGCCAATTAGCAACATAATTTTGCTTAAATAACTTTAAATATTTATTATTTGGAGTCTCGTCACTGACGTCATGTTGAGATCCGTGCTGGAGTACGGTTTGCACTCACATTGCATGCGTACCGTGCCCGAGTCCAGCTGAAGCGTACCCGAGTCCACCTCTTCCAAGCGTACTAGCGTACCGTACCCCGGTACGGTACGATGCGATCACACTGGCCAAACAAACCGGACTTCAGGGGTAAATCGTACTCGGGTACGGTACGATTTGCCTAGTGTGAGTACGCCCTAAATATTTGTTTCATTAATTCATGCATTCCTCTGAGTCTTTCTGGAAGAAGTGGAAGCTTTAGCGTTAGTTCTTCCAGGGAGACTCAAATGTTTCGTCATTTATTGCACGACCAATCATATTAAGTCCAGCCCTTTCTTCCCGCTCTTGCTGCTCATGCATTCCTCTGAGTCTTTCTGGAAGAAGTTCTGACTAAATATTGAGAGCTTATAAAAATGTTATCTCATCAAATTGACACAAGTTTTTTCATCTGATCTTGATACCTCTAGGTGTCCTCATTAACATATTAGATATCTATGTAAATCTAACTTCAGGAAAGGGGTTGTTGTCAAGATGGTGTCCTAGATAGTAAGGTCGTTCTGGCTGTATCTTGAACACTATTTAGTTTAGTTTTGGTGTTTAAACAAATTGATACAAAATGTTTTTCAACTGCGATACTTTCGATACTTTCTTATTGACATATTAAAAATCGAATAAAATCTAACTTCAGGAAATGGATCATTTTCAAGATGGCGTCCAAGATAGTCAGAAGAAGCTAATTCTGGCTATATACGAATCTGAGGAAACTACCGGAAGTAAGCAGGCGCCATTGTTGAGCTGTACAATCTGTCCATAGGGAAAACGTGATAGCACACCATAAAATGCCGTGATTTATGAGATTCACCTCTACTTGTATAATGAGAGTAGTCCATGGTCTTTGCTGTTAGCTGTCATTGACTGTGTTTACAAAGATGCATCTGGGATTTAATCAAATTGACACACATTTCTGGAACTGATTTTGGTATTTCTATAAGTTCTTACTAACATATTAAAAATCCAGCAAAACTTGGCCTCAGGAAAGGGACCATTTTCAATATGGTCATAAGAAGCTAATTCTGGCCATATCTTGAACACTATTTAGGAAGATGTTGTTGGTGTTCAATCACATTTACAGGTCATTGATGTGTAGCTCACTACATATCACTCAATTATTTAAAATTATTCTATTCATCACTCTATTATTTCAACTCATTCAATCCTTTATGCTGGATAGTACTTTGGATTCAAAGCCCTGGTGGCCATCTTGAAAATGTACACTTTCCCAACGTCAGATTTTGTCAGATTTTTAGGTATGTCTTTTAGCGTGTCAAATAGTATAAGAATCCATAAAAAAAAACATTTTGTATCAATTTTTTTGAGGTTGACCCACATATCGACCCATCTACTTACTTTTTTTACAGTTGGGGGGCTGGAACGGTTCTCTGCACTTGCACTCATAATATGGTGGAGTTGAAGTTAACAGACAGGTTCCATGTCCACATGTTCTTCTCTTGCAAATTTTCTTGGCTGCAAAAAATAAAAATGTTGTTTATCTTACATAAAATTCAAAGTTCCAATGGTTTTGTTTTTCATTTGTACAACACTGTACATCTGCTTGGATAAATACCTGCTGCTCAGAGTTATACTTTCTTTTTGAATGATGCAAATCCTACCTTTTTCACACCTTCTACCTTTGAAAGGCTTTGGGCATCTGCACTTAAACTTCTCTCCTCTTCTCTCCTCACAACTACCATTATGGAGGCAAGGGTTTGGAGAGCAAGGACCTGAATGAATTTAAAAGAGGATTTTGTTGTTTAAGAATCAATTTCAGTTAGAGCCTTGTTTCTGGTATGGTAGCTAACAGATACTACTACTGTTAGGCCTACTACTACTACTACTACTAACTAGATGTATCACAGAAATATAATCGCCATCCAGTTCAGCACATTTTTTTGGGGGGAAATATATTACGCTTGTCAATTTGTCTCCATCTCCTACTTTTCTTTCTACTATTTTGGGGAATATTTTGGGTATATTGTGTTTTTGTGTGAGTGAGTGAGTGCATGTACTGTAAGTGTGTTTGTGAGGGGTGATATAATAATGCAAATGTGTGTATTCGGGTTGTCGAGATATACAGTATCTCTGTCTTTTCTCTTTAACTTCTCTTGATTAATGTAGGCCTATATAATATTCATGTTCTAAAATAGTGGTGAACTCAAACAGAGTTTTTTAGATCATGTTTTTTTTACTCATTAATCTTAATTGTCTGGTGGTTTTACCAACATATTGAATACCACATTTAGTGCACACCAGATGGAGTGAATGAGGAGCTGGATTTGTCCTGTTTTTTGTAATCTGTTGTACTTTGTAATGTTTGTAAATAGTAGCTATTTTGTAATTGGACTTTGTCTGTAATTGGCATGTGGCTAATTGGCCACTAATTGGTGATACCTGACGAACCCTGTAAAAGATGGCTTCAATGTCACACCCAGTTTGCACTGAGGAAAGTCCAGGGGGACTGAAACGTTTGCACCTTTCTTTTCTTTTCTTTTTTTTTACACCCTTCTGAGCTCCACTAAGTAAAAAAAATATGATCTAAAAAACTCTCTTTGAGTTCGTCATTCTGTGTCCCCCCTGCAAACAGTTTATGATCTACTTGACCACCGCACCAGAACTAAAAGGACTTAAGAGCGCAACTCATCTTTTGCTGAACTCTAAAATAGTGGTGGGCATAGAATCATTTTTAAATCTAGATTAAAATAGTTTATATGAATTCTGCTGAAGGCATTCATAATATAACCTCACTCACGACAGATGATTTGTAGCTACTCCATCTGAATTTGATCCGTAACAGATTTGTTTTGCAAAAATCTTGCATATAATTGGACAAACCACTAGTCTGTCATCTTACTTCAACCACTTACATTGAAACCTACCAGTTGCATCCCGTGATCCTAAACTGAACTAAACTTCAATGAACACATAACCACAACACAGAAACGTGCACAACAGAGACTGTATGTCATACGCAAACTTGGATCACTATCAGTTGCCCCCCCCCCCTTCATCCAACATCCATCATTCCATCATCCAACCTATCCTACTGTACTGTTCCCCCTGTTTCTTCACTCTACTCACTGTCACCAACAAGAACAAACTCACTAAAATCTCACACATAGCATCCAAAATCATAAACCTCCCCACCCCCAGTATGACTGAAGCAAACAACAAAGCCACCATACGCCTTGCCCGTACCATAGCAAACAGTCCTGACCACCCCCTCAACCGCTTTTTCACTCTGCTACCATCTGGCCGTAGATACAGAGTTTTGGACTGGACTAAAGCACATTACAAGAAAAGTTTCACTCCCTCAACCATCACTGCACTCAACAAACTGCAATAATTCATTCTGCCTCCCTGCTCATGCTGGTACACTCAGTTTTATGTCTTGTGTGAGGTGTGGGGTTTTTCTGATGTCTAAATGTTAAATGTGTTAAATGTTGTGGGCTGTATATATGGGATGGTGAGAGGGTGTGGAATAATGTATAATGTGGTGTTGTTTGCTTGTTGAATGTTTTAAATGTCACATGCTGCTAACTGCTTTTTGTGTGAAAAAGAATATCCCTTTGGGGACAATAAAGAAATCTATCTATCTATCTATCCAACTATAAAAGTAGCCTAAGGCCCAATCTCAATTCTATTTTTCTACCCCTACCCCTACCCCTTACCCCTACCCCTCGGCCTTTCAAACGGAGCTGTAAGGGGTAGGGCTTGAAATTGTACCCCTATGAATTGGGATAACACTTCACAGTCACGTACGTCATAGGTCCTCGCCGTCAGCTGGTAACGTAACCAAAAGCGACAGCTTCATCAGCCAGAAATAAACAAACATGCCTGCTGCCGTATTGTAGCGCTGTCCTGGGCGATTCGGGTATTTTTACAGATATTTGAATCGAATAGAAGGAATACCATCAAGCGAAGGCGTCTTCGACATCTGGGATTGCTGGAGCTTCTTACGGTATGTAGATTAATGCAAATAACGCATGTAAAGCGTGTGTGGATATCATAATGTGTGTGTGTGTTTGAAACTGCTACTGTACATTTGTGATATCGTGTAATATAGAAACAATTTGCTTTTGTCGTTGGATTTGCTGATTTATTGATTGGAGTAGTATCGTAACCTGGCTAACCTATCTGAAAGCATAAGCTAACGTTAACGCGTAGCCTTTGTTAACGTTACTCGCCTTGTTCCGTTTGTGATAAACATGCAGCTCATGCGTTTTTGAAGCGGTTTTCTTTGTACCAGGTTCAGATTTGATGAGGTAAATAAATGCACTGCATTGTGTGTGCCATCGATGTGTTGGTTTGAGAGGATGAAAGCTGATCTTTCCATGTTTTTTTCTTTCCAGCAGACGCCGGGTCATCCTACAAATTATTGCTGACTGGACCACAACATGCCTGTTCTAAGATGCCTAAACATGCCTGACATATTTTAAAATGATCTGTTAAGATGTTTTGTTTGTGAATGTACCCCCATTTTTTTCTTATCCCTTGTATAATAAATCTCTTCATACCAATATCCGTTCCTGTCGTTCATATGATGTTGATGTCCGTTAATCATGCTCATAAACCTTTTGTCCTTAGGCTAATTTATTTTATTACATTACTCACATTACAGACTCGTAAGGCAGCTTATTTTCAGAAATAGTGCAAATAACAGTGCAGTCAATTAACAATATGAACATAAACGGGCAACAGTGCAATCATCAAGAACGAGATGGTGAGGTGACCAGAGCAGGAGCAGGAACAAGGAAGGTGCATGGCACATCGGAGTTGCTGGGCTCAGCATTGTTCTGGGGGAATAAGACACGACATGACATTATAGCATGCACTTTTATCCATTATAGAAAAATACAAATAAATACAATTTCAAAAGGGACAACACGGCATTTTCACGTGCATTGACTGATTACTCCAACGTAAATAACGGCGATTTTCCCCATACGGCGTTTATATCAGAAACAACTACACATTGCCACCATAGTAACCTCACACAATACATCAGTTATCACAATCTAAAACGGTTAAAACAGTTAAATTATGGCAAAAAAATGCTACTTACATTGTGTTCTTCTCTTGTCGGGCGCCGCCATTGTAAAATGTTTCGCGTTGCCAGGTAATCTCGTTGTATTCTGGGAAATATCTCGTACCCCTCCAAACGGAGTCTGCCTGTCCGTACCCCTACGTTTCGAGGGCTACATAGCCCTCCCCCTTACCCCTACCCCTCTGCCTTAACGAGTATTGGGATAGCCCTACCCCTACACGTGAACGCGCAAAACGGAGGGGTAGGGGTAAGGGGTAGGGCCAAGGGGTGAATTGAGATTGGGCCTAAATCTTTAAGGACGGGTCTCTCAAGTCAGGGGGCACATTCAAAATGTTTAAAAGGTTTTTGTGCCTTTTAGATAGCTAGCTCCGGTTTTACATCAATAGTGCAACATCGACCAACATCGACAGTGCATCTCATTCTTGTCATCACTGATATTGCAAATGAACTTTGGACTGTTTTACGCTGGAACATTATCGGTAAGCCTACATTTGGGCTACCTTGCCGTTTCTTCAGTTAAGTGGCTGGCTGACTTGCTGGATGGATCATCTTCTAGCCTACCTCCTAGCCTTCTAGCCTACCATACAAGCCGAGCCTGCCTCACTATCACCCACTGGACTCCTCTATGTTTTGTCTACGTCTTTTGTGTTGTCTACCCCTGCGTTTCATTATCCTAGGATCTCGCATGCCCCGAGGAAATGACGCGTGCCACGCCCCTTTTCTTCGTCAACTCGTCTAGTTGCCTCGTACAGCTCAGACTAGACAGAGCAACACCTCCGATGACAAATCCAAGATGGCTGCGGCCTGTGTCACTTGCTGTTTTCATTGTGTTTGGACTGTTGTAGTGGTATAAATAACTTTTTCAATCACTCATATTAACACTGCATCCATATAACTACCAGTGTTGTAGTGAGGCCAATGTTGAACATGGACTTGTATCAAATAAGTGTCCTAAATGTAGCCTAGGGTTGCTAACAGAAAACAAACAATGACGTGAACATTGTTTTCACTTCTCCACGTGCTTCTTCACGTCGGAGGTGTTTGTATAATAAAATGCTTGAAGTGTAAAGTCACGTACCAATCCGATCATCGCGTAGGATGATCAAACGCACCATACGTCTTCAGCGCTTTGAGTGGCCTTTCGGTCGATAAATGCGCTATACAAATAAAATTTAATTGAATCAAATAAATTAATTATCACCGCCTTTCTTAGCCGTTTTTGATGTTTGTGTAAATGTGATTGTTTTCTTACTCGGGGAGGGGAATATACCCGGTTTCTTGAAGACCAGGGGAAGTGTAAACTAAGCCTTACTTACTTACTTAAATCAAAAACTATGTAGGCTAGTACTGCTTCAATTCAATGACTATTATGACTGTTTTTAAATTTACTGCTGCCTGAGATAATGAGATGAATGTGACACAATACATTACGTTTACATTTTACTTCATATTTTGTGTTTCCTTTAGTTTTAGATGCAATGCAACATGTAGTGTGTCAACATTTATCCTCAACTGTATGTTTAAAAATAAGAAGTAATTCCACACAATGAATAGGCATGACATGGGACCTTGCAGTTTTCATCACACAAAACTGACTTGGGTATACAGTTTAGATGTGTAGTTATTTGAGCATAAAATGAAGCTCTGTACAATTCTGAGATGCATTTCATTCATAACTGTCCATAACTACTACTTATGATTTCTGAAATTTGGTAACACTACCCAAGAATACCAGTTTAGGCTTACCTTAGCATACTAGCCTACTACATCATTGTTTACTTGAATGCTAATTTAAAGTGGCCTGAGTTATTTTTGAGGACATAGGCCTACAATAAAAGAATAAAGTTTTAGCAAAAGCTACTTTGTGAGGTGGCAATGGGGCTGGCGTTACATATTCTTAGCTAGAGTCTTTAAGATTAGATTACTCATAT
Organism: Sardinella longiceps; assembly: GCA_027497455.2. Lineage (NCBI taxonomy): Eukaryota > Metazoa > Chordata > Actinopteri > Clupeiformes > Clupeidae > Sardinella > Sardinella longiceps. The sequence goes on along the minus strand of JAODXP020002374.1, from coordinate 17,404 downwards.
CGGTTGTTATGTTGGTTGCTAAGTTGCAACTTTGGAAGTGGTTACTATGCCGTTGCTAGGGAACTTGAGGTGGTTGCTAAGTTGTTGCTAGGGTGGTTGGTAGGTTAGAAATGTCAGTTGCTAAGTTTTTTGGTGGCATCCATGGAATTGGTTGCTAGGCTGTTGCTAGGGTACCTGAGGTGGTTTCTAGGTTGTGGTAGGTATGGTGGTTGCTTAGTTAATCATGTTGGTTGATATATTGGTTGCTAGGTTGTGACCGTGAAAGTGGCTGCTAGGCTGTTACTAGGGTACCTGAGGTTGTTGCTAGGGTAGTTATGGTGGTTACTAGGGTGGTGACTAGGTTAATCATGTCGTCTGAAAGTTGATGACATCATGTGGGTCAAAGTTGATGACAAGTGATAGTTGGAATGGTCGAACAGTTAAATAGTTGAGTAGATTTGAGTAAAATCATTTCACATCTGTAACTATACCGAGGACTTTTACTTTTACATTTGTGGACAGAGAAAAAGTTGGCGGGGGTCAAAGTTGATGACAACTGACAGTTGGAATGGTTGAACAGTTAAATAGTTGCGTAGTTTAAATAGGAAAATAATTTAAAAATCAGTTAGTATCGTGAGGACTTATTTTGAAACAGTTGTGGACAGAGAAAACAGTTGGCGGGGGTCATAGTTGAAGACAACTGAGTAAATAGCTGAGTAGTTTAAATAATAAAATCACTTAACATCTGTTATTGAAGTGAGGACTTTTAGTTTGAAACAGTTGTGGACAGAAGAAACGGTCAGAGTTGGTGACAACTGATGGTTGGACAGTTAAATAATTGAGTAGTTTAAATAGTAAAATAATGTAAAATCAGTTATTATAACCCTAGGGTGGTTTCTAGGTTAACTCATCGACTGCCAGCCGTTTTCAGAATAGAGAGCTAGATACTGCCAGAGGTTTTGGAGAATTTTTACTGATTTTTAAAGAGCCACAGAATATTATGTGTTATGACTACATAAACAGTGAAACTACCACAAGAAAGAGCAGACTCTCTTCTTTCACCAGAAAAAAAGTTCGTTTCTACCCCTTTCCATTGCTTAGAAATCAGCAGGCGAACATAAGCTAGTTTCTTCAAAAACTCCCATTTTTGGCCAAAAAAGGGAGAAAATGAGCGATTTGTTTGACAAATAGTGTCTTGGATGCGCTATGATCATGTCTTCCTTTGATAAGACCACAAAAACAACAGTAACAGGGGGCTTCTGGTAATAAAATAGATATTGTTGTAACAAGGTAAATATATGCTATTACAGGCTGTGACAGTGATAACTCAGTGATCAACTTCCGGCTCGCAAATAGCAGTCTCAGTGACGTGATAACGGGAGTGCGAACAATTCGAACTGATGGGCAGGATGTGGAGGCAAGCATAACAACACCAATGGACGGCACGGAGAAAAGCGCATATTGTAGTGGTTTGGAGCTGGTATGTAGGGAAAGATACAAGGTGTTAGTAGGGAAATACATCGGAAGTGACCCGTACTTGATGAAAATGTCAGAATTTTCTCAAGAGCGGAAAGATTTGCCGACAATCGAGGCTGTGGGCATTACGTACTACGGCATGGTTCTCTGAGTTTTTTTCCTCATTTCTCACCTTTATGGGCGATTTCCTTAGGTACTCGATAGTAACTCTTTACCTTCTCTCGCTTAGACAGTTTATAACATCCAAAAACGGCACAAAACTATGGCTTTTTGTACAAAAAAGTTGCAGCCAAAACACTGTGCTTTAAATGGCTCTAGCTCCAGTTGTCCATCAGTTGAGGTTCGCGCGCCTACAGAAGAACCCTGAAAAATACGTTAGTGACGTACGGTGAAAGCCAGCTATTCTTACCTGACCCGGAACTGTGAGCCAGCTGGGCAGTGAAACAAGTCACAACTGCTATTTCCGTTTGCCCCAGGTTGATCTCCTCCATCTCCCACGATCGGAACACTACTGGAACTACTATGGGTGAGTGTGAACTGCCTAAACTTCTCCTATTTACGTCTGCACTTATTCTACTTCTCCCTTAGATACCCCTATGAGTTTATGCTCATCTCACATCCAAAGTGACACACTGCTACCCTCAGGATCAATTTGGAACAACAATTTTCGACGGAGAATTCTAATATTTACAGACAAGGTTCCTTAGGTCTTTCTGCAGCCTGCCCTATTAAAAAGCGCTAGGTTGTTGCTAGGGTTGGTTGCTATGTCTCGGTTTGATAAACCGTCTCTGGTGCAGCTGGGCAGAAAATCTGGCATAGGATTCTCAGTCTGTGCGGTTACATGCACAGAGAAGTCCGATTAAAGCCTAATCAGAGTATTCAGAATTCTAGAATCATCCAAGTTTACATGCCAACTGACCACACAGTAATCCAATTTCGTGATGACGTATTTTCATTCATTCTTTTCCATTCTATGTGGCGTTTCCCTAGATAACTTGACTGCGAAAACGTGATTGCAATTTGCAGTATTGTCGGCAAAATGTCGGTAACGTTTGCGGCAGACGGATAGGAAATCATGTAAACGGTTGCTAGTCTTACGAGTATAGCCTAGACATGCATTGAAAGTTCTGGCCCTGACTTATTTTCCCCAAAATCCTGCAAACAAACGCTCCGTGGCCACTGCTCTCTGAACAAACATGAACAAACCAAAATATTTTCACGTGCAAAAGATACATTGTGCAGGGCAATGCATGGTAGCTGGTTGGCCTAACCTACAGTGTAGGCCAGGGGTCGGCAACCCGAAATGTTCAAAGAGCCATATTGGCCCAAAAAAACAAAAACCATACCTGTCTGGAGCCGCAAAAATCTAAAAACCTTATATAAGGCAACATCAATACATAAGCTGCATGTCTACTATTAAAATGACTAAGTAGGCTACAAATACAAAATGAACATTCATGATTAAATGTTTATTTTCCCTGCAGCGCATCTTTGAGAGAATTACGCACCACGTGACTACTGATGTACGATAGGCCTATTGCTGCTTCAGGTTTAGCCTAACTCCCATTACAATATTATAGTGTTTTGGTTTTTGTTGCACTGCAGCCTGTCGTTAAAACGCAGCTTGCAATTATAGAAAATAAAACGGCTGCCTTTTGAAAAGGTAAGTGAAATGCCAAGTTAAGTAGCCTAAGTCAGTGCAAATGAGAAAAATAAATAAAACAATCTTTTAATTCTCTCCCTTACTCAGCGTCAGAGATTAAATACATTACAATCGCAAAGGAGTGACGCAGTTTGCGATTAAAAAGCAGCTGGCTTAAAAATTCATCAGTCGGCAGAAAATAAGACAGATAAACTTCGATTTATGTGCATTATCCTCGTCTCATAAGTTCGCAAATGCCACGAAGTCTGTGCAACTGTCAAACGCAGCAGCATCCTTCTCTTCCTCCCTCAGCTACAGACACGTAGGCTATATCATCGGACCTTGCACCTTGCAAATAATCACTGTTGAGTGTGTGATCGTGATGGGCGTCTTTGAACTCTCTCAGGGATGAGAAGTGGGAGAGCGTGCCTGGCTCTATCCCTGACTGTCAGCTTGCGCTCGAATGATAAAAACGGCTTCCAGCATTTGAAGCAAAAATGTCTTAAATATCAAATAAAATGAAATATATTTACAACTACATAGCCTACATTTTTACAACATAAGAATGTTTGTGTCATGTTTACCCCCTAAGAAACCATATTTAAAAAAAAAAAAAAAAAAGTAGTTATTTTTCCATTTTCACACATTTTTGCAAAACCTCCATTGAGCCATTAGCCCCTGGTGTAGGCCATACCTGGGCAAACTAAGACCCGGGGGCCACATGCGGCCCGCAGAGCTATTTAATGCGGCCCGTGGAGCCTTCCCAAAATAATGATAAATAATAAATAATTTCTTATTTAGTCATGGTGACTTAGATTATAGGCCTGATTTATTAAAGTTGTTGTATTCATGAAATACAAATCCCACCCTTTTAAACCTGCATATTAACATGTCTACTGAAGTAAATGGGGCTACTGGTTTGAGACTCGCCAATTTACCGGCATCAACTGATTAACTGTTAACCCGGCCCGTTAGTCAAAATCTAAAAGCCAATGTAGCCCCTTGGCCAAAGTAATTGCCCACCCCTGGTGTAGGCTATCCCATTACAATATTTTGCAGTTACTGCTGGGGCAGCATAGCCTGGGCAAAAGCGACTGTTGACTATGTCATACAGTCTGTGCCCAACGCAATTGAAATAAGTTTCCGCTTGGATATGACGTATTCCCTCGTCTGGCTCTCACAACTTTCGCTTTCAGCATTAGTTCTGACCTATTTTGACATCGTAGTGGCAATAAATCCTCAAGAACATGGATACTAATGTCATGTACCAATTTTGTGAATGTAATTCGAAAGCGGGGGAGAGAATAACAAACGCGTCCCTATCCTGTCAGACTACAAAATTTTGAGACATCGCTCTAAACTGTGTGCTGATTGGCTAAACCGTAGAGTAACCGAGAGAAAGGCGGGAAGGGGGGTTTATTCCAGACTACGTGCGGAGATAAAATCCTTATCGGAGGTACGTAGGATGACATCGCCAGGCTAGGGGCAGCAACCGTAAACCTAGAAAGGCAGTTTCGAAACTGGAGAACACCAAACGTTACAACACATTTTTGTTTTCGTAAAGAAGTAGCCTACTGCTGCTGAGATGACAGTCGGAAGGCCCGCACTGCCGAGTAGCCTATAGGATGGTGTCAATGAGTCCAGCTGCACAGCCTGTCCTATTGGTGCATTCCAGGGAGCTGGGAGGTAGGAGATTTCAGACCTCCTACTATGAAAAGTGCTCTGGAACGCCACTTGAATTGGGAGATTCTAGTTGTGAAGTGGGACTACTTTGATGTACCCCGACTTCGCAGTGATGCAGTAGAATGACATCACATAACAATGGCGGCGCCCACAGACAGAAACTTTTAACACAAACTGAAAGACCACAGATTGTATTTATCAGCATTTAGATGTACTAAATAGTATAATATAACGTAATATGCTCTACAAGGACAATCATATGTTGCTATATTATCTCTCCATGAAGTTTAGGGTAGGCATGAAATTGTAAACAAAATGATGAGGCACACATTGCTGATAGTGGAACCGCCTCTAGGCAAATAACAGCCTATTAGAATGGTTAGCCACTTTGTTTGCCTGGAACGCTTTGAGGTTGGACCTCGTAGACTTCAAGTGGCATAAATCCCACCTCCAAGCTTTCTGGAATGCACCAAGGAGGTTATATATAAACTGGAGACAACGACTAAGTCCCGCCCTCCATAGAACTGAATGGCCAAGGCTAGGCTAGTAAATGCGGTGAATTGACAGTCAACGCCATTGTGAACACTGGAGGTAACAGGCCAGGCCATTCCCATGCTGCCCATGCGCAAACTTCCACAATTGGAAATGACGCATGTGGACTCGCGTTGAATCTCTGTGCAAAAACAGTAGTCCTTCAGTCCAGACGGTGGTGATAATGCACTTAGTTTGTTTGCCATACAACACGAGTAAGAAAGTTCTGTCGAGAACGTGCCTGAAGTTTTATAACATTCATGACAGTACACTTTTTTAACAAGCTTCTCAAGAAATAAGCAAAGAGTAACCAGAGATCATGAAATATTGCTTTTACTCTCCCCGGAGAAATAACTTTTCGCATGTAACAGCCCACCAACGTGTAAGTGCATGAGTGCTCGTGCCCAGCATGACTCTCGTGCATGCGCTGACATGGTTCGGATTGTGACTCCATACTTAAATATGGCGATGCTAAAGTGCTGCCGCTAATCTGCGCGTTCTTGACCCCCTGGAATGCACCATATGCATGGGCCATCTGTCGCCTAAAACCAACCTGGGCCAGTCAGAGACGTCTAAAGGCCCATTCATACTCAATGTGTGTCCTTACCTCTGAAATTCTGTCTCTTCATACCTCCGTACGTATTTTCTGTTTGCAAGTGCTAAACCCCGCCCCCTCCCCATTATTCCTAATGAATTTCATCCATTTCGTCTGTAATCATAAGCTCCCCATTTTCGTGTCAAACTCCGGATGAGATTCACGTAAAGTACGTTTGAAACACTCCACACGTATCCGTATCCGTACTTTACGTGAGGTATGAATGGGGCTTTATCTGTGATCTTAGCACAATGCTCCATTAGTGGCATTTTCATGATCCAGGTTAAGTTAGGCTTAGCATGCTAGTTCATGTTGACAAAGTTTGTACTGGGCAGTACAGCTAACATTAATTCCATCTCGCTTACCTTTGTCTTCCAATAAAAGCATCCACGCATTAAAACCACATTAATTTCTCAAGACGCAGCAAGCTGGATCATCATGCTAGACATAATCACCTCAGAGAAAGCATTTCACTTTCCCTGGACTTGAGCAGTTTGCGTTAAACTTCAAAAACATTAGCCTTGATGGCATATTCACGTCACTAGTTTCTGTTTACTTTATGCGTTGCTTTGTAGGCTACAGCTGCGATCCTGACCACAGAAATATTGTAACACTTGAACAAGCAGCCAGCCAGCCTTGTAGGTAGGCATGACAAGACAATTCATTGCGTGTTGATTTTACAATAGGCTTATTCCTTCACAACCCTCTTCTACCCTGCCTAAAAAGTTATTTTAAAATCACTAGTGAATTGCCCATACACGTTTTCCCAGAGTACTTGAATCAGAGATGGTGATAATTCAGGTACATAGGTTTACTAGGCTACCCCACGTTTTGTTTTTTTTTCCCCTCGAAGGGCAAAGCTGGCCCAAAGTATATGAGTTGGAGTAGCGGGTTGAAAGTGAGGCATGGTCTGTTAGAATTTATGTTACACCTTTCTTAGATGGATTTGCGTGTGGCATGTTTGCTAGTATTGTTGTGTTGATGTTGCAATGAATGCGAAAATGCAGGCTAACCGCATAAACTATAGATGGCATGTCTAAACGAACTTTTAGCCTATCTGCCAAGTAGGCTATATCTGTCACAGATGACCGGTATCCAGATACTCTTGGAAAAGCATGTTTGATGTGTAGCATACATTTTGATGTAGACTACTTCTTACAATATATGTTAGCTGTGTTTGCATGTTGTGAGATTGGCTTCGTGACTTCGTGAAATCGTCTGGCTGGCTGTGCCATCGTTCCTTTGACAGTAATTGATAGACACCGCGCAGAGTAGTCGCTGCAGTCAATGTAGAAACCCACTATTAATTCAACGAGGAAGTTCAGTTCGGGTCAGAGATGGAGCGTTCGTAGCCCACCAACATTCCATAGAACTGCCGCGCTGTATGGAATACTCCAGTTTTAATCAGAGTATGAGTTACATGACAGAAATAATCTGATTCCAATCGGATACTCCAGTACATTTAATCGGATTTCTCATACTCTACCAACCATAAAACTCTGGTGATTGGCGGGTCGTCAGTCAGATATGTGAAGCTAGCAACGCCCTCGGCTATAGTCACTTCAATCTCAGGGGCCAGAGCTAGCGACATCGAATCCTATTTAAAAGTACTGGTGGCTAAACGTAATGTTAGGTACTCTCGTATTGTTATCCACACCGGTGCTAACGATGTTCGGCTTAGACAGTCGGAGATCACCAAAATGAGTTTTATGTCCCTGTGTGGGTTGGCACAAACGATGTCTGACTCTGTAACTTTCTCTGGTCCCCTACCTCTTAACCTCGGGGAGGAAATAAGCAGCAGAATTTCCGACCTGAACCGATGGCTGTCTAAATGGTGTGCCGATAATAAAGTGGGGTTTATTGACAACCATAGGTCATTCTGGGGAAAACCTGAACTTATGAATCGAGACGGTCTCCATCCCTCGCGGAAGGGAACCGGTCTCCTTTCTAGGAACATCGACCAGCATCTAACCGCGGCATGTTCCTGATGTACCAGAGTTTGGTTCAGGTGGCAGGATTACTGTCTTACACAGTTCCCTGCCGCGTCGCCGTGATATTAGGGAGTTTAAGCAAGCACGGTTTTCCACGACGGCGACGGCCGCCGGAAATCAATCTGCGCTCCACTGATCGAGACTTCAGCCGTACTGCCGGCTCTGTTTGCCGTAGTGAGTTGATCTGCAACGTGGAAAGAAGCAATCTCCCGTATTCTCGACTACGCGAGGTTCTTGAATGATCTATAGTGCGCAAAATATAATTATAAACAGCAAAAAAGAAAAATAAATGATAGTTTCCTTCTTTCATAACATTTTAGAGCATAATATTTCATTCCAGAAAGTCTGTTAATCTAAGCAAACATTTTACATAAGGCAAAATTGAGAAAGTTTTTTTTTTTTCCAAACAAAAGAAACTCATTTTTACATTTAATCACCTCTAGCTCTCTTGAAAGACATTTTGGAAAGAAAGGAGAGTGCACGGGATGCACCTTTATTCCATTCATTTTAATCTGTCATCTGTCACATGGTAGATGTAAACATCAGCTCAGTACCAGGTGTGTTAATCAGAGAGCTCTTGCCGTAGCAGCGGCAACTTGCTTAATGATTACTATGGATTCGACGGCGACTGAAACCAGTGGGAGGAGGGATCAATTTCCGGGTACCGTCGCCGTCGGGAAAACCGTGCATGCTTAAAGTCCCTATTAGCAGCAGTCAGGTCCCCTTAGGGAGAGTGTCCACGAGATATAGAGGCATTAACCATAGTAACCTCATACACATAAAACCAGAAGCAAACTATAAGCATAGCCAACAGTCAAAATTGAAGTTTGGCTTGTTGAATACTCGCTCACTCTCGTCAAAATCGACGCTAGTAAACGAACTCATTACTGATAATCATATTGACATACTTTGCCTCACTGAAACCTGGCTAAAACCAGACGAATACCTATCGCTAAATGAAGCCACTCCCCCAGTCATTCAAACTTCCACACACCGCGCCAACGCGGGCGTGGAGGTGGGGTAGCCACTATCTACAATTCTAGCTGCAGAATGGCTCCCAAGCTCGAACATAAGTTCAATTCTTTCGAGGTACTCGTCCTCAACCTTATTCAGCCTGGAGCTAAGCCATTAACTATTGTAACATTGTATAGACCTCCAGGGCCATACACTGAATTCCTAACTGAATTCTCTGACTTTATATCCACATTAGTTGTTAAATCAGATACAATAGTCATCTTGGGCGATTTTAATATTCACATGGATGTTGCACACAACAGCCTGACAGCTGCATTCCAATCTCTGATTGAGCACATTGGCTTCTGTCAAAATGTAAATGCACCTACACATAAAGACAACCACACTATTGACCTTGTACTAACTTACGGTACTCAAGTAGAACAACTTACAATTGCACCCCAACCAACATTGACTGACCATTACCTTATTACTCTAGAAATACCAGTCGACCATGTAGCGCAAAATGTGACCCACTACTACACTAGAGGCATAACGCCTAAAACCACTGACGATTTCATTGAAAAAATTCCTGACCTTACACCAACACGCTATGATAGTCCTATCCCATCACCAACACATATCGACCAATTTACTGATCATGTTATGAACACATTACACTCAACACTTGACTTAATTGCTCCACTTAAAAAGAAAACAAGGAAGGTAGAAAAAACTGCCCCTTGGTACACCACACATACACGTACATTAAAACAGGCTGCTCGCAGACTAGAAAGGAAATGGCTCAACACTAAACTCGAAGTATTTCACATTGCCTGGAGAGAGAGCCTGAAAGAATACAAGACTGCACTGAACAATGCTAAAACAGCTTATTATTCCTCGCTTATACATGAACACAAAGACGATCCAAAATTCCTCTTCAACACTATATCAAATTTGACAAAAAGTAAGACTGAAGTAACTCAGTCCATTCCAAGTCACCTCAGCAGTGACGACTTCCTGAATTTTTTCAATGAAAAAATTGAAACCATACGACTTAAAATTAGCAACATGCCTACAGCCTCTCTACTAACTACTGATAGCTGTAGCCAACCCGTAGCATACCTTGACTCCTTTATGCCCACTGATATATTAGAAATTTCTTGTCTCATTACCAAAGCGAAGGCGTCAACATGCCTACTTGATCCTATTCCTACTCACCTCCTCAAGGCAGCCTTTACACCTCTAGCTGAGACATTACTTGAAATTATCAATAGCTCACTCCTAGCGGGACATGTACCAACTACTTTCAAGACATCAGTCATTAAACCATTGATTAAAAAACCAAACCTTGACCCTGATGTTCTGGCTAATTACAGACCTATATCCAACCTTCCTTTTATATCCAAAATTCTAGAAAAAATTGTGTTCAAACAAATTTGTCGCTTCCTAGACGAAAACAAAATCCAGGAAGTCTTCCAATCAGGATTTAGAGCTAATCACAGCACTGAAACGGCCTTAGTTAAAGTCTTCAACGACCTCCTTCTTTCCATGGACAATGGTAATATATCCATATTAATTTTACTTGATCTTAGTGCAGCTTTTGACACCATTGACCACAATATCCTACTACACAGACTCGAACATACGATAGGCATTAGAAATTCAGCATTAGCTTGGTTCAAATCCTACCTCACTGATCGATACCAATTTGTACATGCCCACAACGTCTCATCTTGTCATGCTAAAGTTAAATATGGCGTTCCGCAAGGCTCAGTACTGGGCCCCCTACTATTCTCTCTCTATATGCTACCTCTGGGTGAAATCATTAGGAAACATGGCATTGCATTTCACTCATACGCAGATGATACACAGCTTTATCTCTCTATGAAGCCTAGCGACTGCACTGCAACAACCAAACTCAATGCCTGTCTTGAAGATATTAAAGTTTGGATGTCAAAAAATTTCTTATGCTTGAACTCAGATAAAACTGAAGTTATGATGATTGCCTCTAAACAACTGAAGGACACCTCGCTTCACCATCATAGCTCACTTAGCAGTCCTACACTCTCATTTAGCTCACAAGTGAAAAATCTGGGGGTAATTATTGATCAAGACCTGTCCTTGAATAGCCATGTAAAGCACATTTCTAAAACATCATTTTTTCACCTTAGAAACATTGCTAAGGTTAGGAAGTTCCTGTCCTTTGAGGATGCTGAAAAACTTATACATGCATTTGTTACCTCCAGACTCGACTACTGCAATGCTCTGTTCTCAGGGTGCAGTAACACCTGCATTAAAAGTCTACAGCTAATCCAAAATGCAGCAGCTAGAACACTCACTAGAACTAAGAAATATGAACATATTTCTCCCATTCTAGCATCTCTACACTGGCTTCCTGTCAAAAGTCGAATTGACTTCAAAATCCTTCTCATGACGTATAAGGCACTTAATGGCTTAGCTCCTGCGTATATTACAGATTTACTTGTTCCATACCATCCAGCAAGACCTCTGAGATCTCAAAATGCTGGCCTCCTTGAAAAAGTGACCATATCTAAAACTACAATTGGAGGAAGAGCTTTTGCCTATCGAGCACCTCTTCTATGGAATTCTATTCCTCCCTACATTCGCGCAGCGAACACTCTCAATACCTTTAAGTCTAGACTTAAAACCTTCCCTTTTGACATTTCCTATAATTAGGAGTGGGCCATGGCATATCACCACTCCTCTTGGGCTTTCCTGGGAGGGCTACCTCTGCTGGTTTTCCAAGGCGGCCACTGACCACCCCCTTCTGGGTTGGTGAGATGCCATGTACCATACCTTAGTTATGCTGCGATAGCCTAGTGCTGCCACCTTCTGCACACTTGCCATCCTGTACAACCCTCTTTCTCCTCTCTCTCTCTCTCTCTCTCATCACTCTAGCTAGATTATATGACACATATCATGAAGTGATATCCTCCTAGATTGGCCTAACCCTCTTGTTTCTGCTTCTTTTGTCTCTCTTGCCTCCTCTGCCCCGACGCACTGGCTGAGTGATGAACCTCCCTGCCACCAACCCTACCCCACTACGGATGCTGCCCCGACGCACTGGCTGAGTGATGAACCTCCCTGCCACCAACCCTACCCCACTACGGATGCTGATCAACCCCCCCCCCCCCCCGGAGCCACACACCAGGACCATCCTCCCCTTTTCTCTGAGGCCCTGATGGAACTGGCCTGATGGCCCCCTGATGACCACTACTTAGATGGCGACCAACACCCAGTGAACTCTGATCCCACTCCAATTACTGACTAATCCCACACTCCAACTACTGACTCCATCCCTTGGCCCTGACTGTCACACAAACTATGTGTATATCATCTCTGACTACATTCAGTACTCATACTGTTTTGTGTTAACCATGGTCAATCTATGCATCAGACTTTACGGATACTTTATTAGGCCCCAGGCAGGTAGGCTGAGTCCATGAGGCGTGGATCTGCCCAAGGTTTCTTCCTACATAACAAATTATTTACAAAGCGAGGGAGTTTTTCCTTGCCCCTGATTCTCATGGATGCTTCCCGTACTGTCTGTAAAGCGCCGTGAGACAATGTACTGTATTTGTGCGCTATACAAATAAAATTGAATTGAATTGAATTGAATTGAATACTCCAATTTTAATCAGATTTCTTAAGTTACATGACAAGAAGAAGAGTATTGTGAATAATCGGAGTGTAGTCCGATTACTTAAATGCATGTAACCGCACTGATTGGCTACTAGCCTATTGTGATGTCACCCACTCTAGCGCCACTCTAGCTCAGCTCTGTTAAAGCCTATGGGGAAAAGTTTTAAAAGTTTAAATCGTCATAGTTTTAATAGTATAAAAGTTCCAAACTAGAAAGTTACAGAGCAATAAAGCTCACAGCATGACCTTCGCAATGCAGTTTGAATGAAGTTTCTACATTAAGCGGTTTGAGCTGAATTAGTCGTAGAAGAAGCCAAAGAGCAAAAGAGTGCATTTTCATGTACTCTAATAAGACGTTTTCGAAGAACAGTAGAGTGCATTTTCATAAGAAGTTTCATAAGAAGTTTTCGAAGAACAGTAGAGTGCATGAAAATTTGTTTTATAGCACTTTTCAAGATACCCAAGGTCGCTTTACATTTCAAGGTGTTTGTTTGTGTGTGTTTGTGTCAGGGGAGGGAGGGTCTCTAGAGGCCAAAAGCCACAGTGAGGAGAACACTTTTTAAACAGGGCCAGAAAGGGGCTTGTTGGATATGGAGGGGTAGCTGGTTTCAGAGGGTGGGAGTAGCTACATGGAAGGCTCTGTCGCCAAATGTCCTAGTGGGGTGGAGGGGTGAAGGATGTCAGCAAAGTAGTGGGGAGCAAGTGCATGAAGTGATTTGTAAGTGAGGAGGAGAATTTTATAAGAGATACAAGAAGAAGAAGAAGAAGAAGAGCACTTTATTGGGGGGGGGGGGGGGGATTTTTTCTCTGCATTTACACACATGTACTCACAGACACACACAGGTTGTTGGGAGTGGTGAGCTTCACACTCCATGAGGTGCGCACACCCAGCACGGAGCAGCCTTTTGATCCAATGAGCAGTTTGGGGGTTAGGTGCCTTGCTCAAGGGCACCGCATCCGTGGTTTCCGGATATGGGGAACATTCACATTCACTCCCCCACCCTCACCTTTGCACCGGCCGGGAATCGAGCCGGCCATCCTTCGGTCCACTCACGACAGAAAATTTAACTTTGCAATGGTGTTATCTAAACCGCTCACAAAAAGTAAGGAAACTTGACTTTGGCCCATTATATCTCCCCTTTAATAATACCAATCCCTAAAGTATTTTATATCGTTTTTATCATTGGTTCATCACCTTTACAATGAGGTATAGCTTGTAAGCATGGGACAATCATGGAATGCGCAACACAGCCAAACGTGCGAGTAGTGCCAACCAAAAATGTGCCAAAATGGCCTGCTATACTGTTCTGTTGGTATAGCCTTTGTTGCTTGGAGCGTTGGAAATTGCACTCACCCAAAAAAATGAGGACAAGAACCAAAAAACATGTTGGCCATACACTTTACACTCAGTGTCAGGGCCCTCAGTAACGTGTGGAAGATTTCAGCAGTTGAACAGTTGAATAAATCTTGTAAGTCTCTGGCAGTGAATCTACGGTTCCTTAGTGCAGCAAAAGTGAGGCACCGGTCTTCTTGGGGTGTTGTCTTCTTGAGACAGCCACGTCTTGGTCTGTCTTTGGCTTCCGCAGTCTCATGGAACTTGGTTCTAAGTTTGGAAATGGTACCAGGACTGACACCAATGATGCTGCCACTACATGTTGGGACACCAGCCTCAGGTTCCCCATTGCACAGGCCCTATCCTGAAGGAACAAACGTGGCATCTTTCCACCAGTATTGTTGCTATAGGAGAAACCACAAACCCAAAAAGTTGCTGAAGCTCAGGTGCTAATTTAGGCACACCACTCACTGGCAGCACTTGAGGCCCAAAATCAGATGCCGCAGAACCCTATTACCATGGTCATTTTGGCACATTTTTGGTTGGCACTACTCACACGTTTGGCTGTGTTGCGCATTCCAGGATTGTCCGATGCTTACAAGCTATACCTCATTGTAAAGGTGATAAACCAACGATAAAAATGATATAAAACACTTTAGGGATTGGTATTATTAAAGGGGGATATAATGGGCCAAAGTCAAGTTTCCTTACTTTTTGTGAGCGGTTTAGTTGCTGATGAGCGATTTGAGAGAAGTTTGACTTTAAATTAGTACCATGAAAATTCTAACATCTTATATCCTACATCCTGCTCTACATCCACTCTGTGAAATATGTCAGGGCAGGTGGGGCATGAAAATTCTCTGCCTTTCAAATTGGGGAATGACACAAAATGTTTGAGAACCACTGTTCTACTGTGTCTCCAAAGGGATCAAAGGGAATGTGAATAGATCTCATAATATCACAAAAAGGATTAAACCTATTAAACAATATTAAAACCAACCTGTTTAATACACTACAATCCTAGGGTTAGGGTTAATCCCTATAGCGTCCCTAGGGTAGGCTTCAGGAAATTATTATTGAGCAGAAGTACGTAGGCAGGCAACACCAGGCTAGTTTTACATGGGAGTGTATTTGTCTTCATCATTTGACTTTCTAGTGAAATCATAGGCTGATTATGACTCATTGTTTACTAAAGTGAGTTTACAGTAATACATGGGTAAAATTAATAGATGGGTCTTGGACATGTTACAAGGCTGAGGTCAATGCATGGCTTTGTTTTGTTTTTTTTTAGTTGGCAGGATTATAGATGGTGCCGCTTATATTCGGAAAATTACTGTATACAAGATGTTTAAGCTTGGTATGAACTTGAGCACCTTGGCTTGTACAAAAAAGGGCTATATTGTATATTATAACTTGCACTATAATCAATTACACTGTGTGATTTATGATACAAGTTGTAGGGCCGCACTGTAAACCCACACTGAAGTAAGCCGTAGGTCAAACCATTTGTAACGAATTCCACTGTACTAGAATGTTTTTTGAATTCTCATTATCTTGCCTAACATGTTGAACTACAGTAGATTATATTTATGTTGCATTGGGACTGTCTAACTGGTGTTTAAATTCAAGTAGGCCATATTCATAGACCTATAGGCATAAAATACAAAGGAGCTGTAAGTTTTGTATTTAGATTTACCAAAATGTGGCTGTTATTTCCTTGACCTTGACCTTTGACATCTGAGTGACAGTTTTTGACCTCTTTGGGGTGTTGGATCAGAAGTTTTTAATTAATCTCATGATGAAATACATGTAAATGCACATTTATATCAAATTTACATCCTGAACTACATCTATTTTTAATTCCTTGCATAGAAATATAAAATCCCAGGTGTCAATGAACTCTTATCTGACCTCAGAGGTCAAACTAAGAACACGTCCACATCTTAAATCAAAGCTTATGTCATCAAGAACAAACCCTGAAAGTTTCATGATTCTATCCTTTTGTGCACAATTCTTATGATAATGAAAGCTAATAGCCCCACTAATAGTAGAGCTAGGGTTACAGCCAAGACACTGTGCCCCTATCAAGGCAACACATACTCAGCCATTTAACCTATATATTTTTTAAAAGCCCATACTCTCTGGATGTCATAACATAAGTTGCATGTAAAAAATCATGTATTACATAGGCGAAAAATATTTCATGCATTTTAGCCTGCATCGTGGATGAAAAACTATAGGCTATATGTGATATAACATGGATTAAGACATGTCCCATCTTCCTACATACTATCAGGTACCAATATCTGTACATAGGCTTGTATTGTATTATATACTTTGTGTGAGTCTAAAAGTTAAGAAAAATACAACTAAGCTACCACTTAGAGAGGGTTATCATACCAAATGATGTCCCAATGTCCCTCAGACATGGAGGATTACAAAAATCATTATTAGATTTTGGCACCTTGAGTGGTACCGATATGTCAATTTTCAGGTCCTGGCCCATGGACTATTAATAGTCTCTTTTGTGTGTTATTTTGGATAAAAGGATCTGGTCTGCTAAATGCTTAAGTCTAAATGTAAATAGAATCATTGTATAAATGGAATACAACAATTGGAAAAAGGAACAAGAACAACAAACAGCAAAATGATCATGTTAATTATTGACCATTATTCATCCATGAACCTTTGTCTTACCATTTATGTCTTGAATCTCAAGTAACCATCCACCGTCATGTTCATCATCATCATCTTCATTTTGATCCTCTGAAAAATCATAATCACGAACCAAGTCTGGGAAATACAAGGCTCGTTTTAGTTCAGTTATCGAGAGTTTGAATATGGATAGCATTTTTTATTGACAAAAGCCTATGCCCGTTTCACTAAAATGAGTCATCTACTACATTTTTCAAGTAATTCTTTTTATAAATACCACAATTTAGTGAAATTCTTTTGTATCCTCACGTATATTCAATTCAATTCAATTTTATTTGTAGAGCGCTCAATTACAGTGCATTTGTCTCGCGGCCTTTACAGACAGTACGGGAAGCATCCATGAGAAACAGGGGCAATGAAAAACTCCCTACACTTTGCTAGTAATTCATTTCTAGGAAGAAACCTTGGGTAGATCCACGCCTCATGGACTCAGCCTGCCTGCCTGAGGCTTAATAAGGTATCCGTAATGTCAGTAGTCTGATTGACCATGGTTTACACAGAACAGCCTGGGTACTGAATGTAGCCTGAGTTAATGTACATAGTTTGTGTGACAGTCAATAGGGTAGAAGGGTCAAGGGCTGGGCTATATAACACGTATAGTATTCTGAAAGGTTACCTAGCAAAAGGTAATCAAGTAATTCACACTGAGTATTGTAGCTTTAAAAATTTAGTAAAAATGGAAGTTATGTAGCCCTAGACCTTTATTTATTTAATTGAAGTCACATGTTCTGTCAATAACAAGATAATGGGTTCTCTCATTGTTTTTAACATTAGCTTAGTTATCTGACATACCAAGGCTAGCTTTTACACTGTTTTCTCCACTGTTGGTGGATGTTACA
>JAODXP020002372.1:17500-22500 GCA_027497455.2 Sardinella longiceps | reverse complement strand
GAAGCCTGACTGGACTGATTCCACACACACACACACACACACACACACACACACATAGACTGACAAACACGCTGGACTGATTCCAGTTACACACACACACACATACACACACACACACACACACACACACGCTCAAAGTCACACACACTGCCAGACTGACAAATACACTGGAATGATTCCAGACCTGTGCATATGATGACACCAAAAGAAACAGCAAACACTTGACTTCTTTATTATTATTGTTTGTAGAGCTTGCTTCCAAAACACTATAAGGTACTATCAATACATTTTAGATAATAGCTATGTATTAAATGTATTAATATTACATTTAATACATTTCATTTTATTTGTTTTTTATTAGTATGTACAATTAAATCAAGTAAAATAATTGTAAGTCATCTGATACCTAGAAAACAGATGATTACTAAAAATAAATAATTAATAACTGTAAAATAGCAGATATAGAGTTTTGGAACCAATATGTTAATTTGTGCCATCCATGCATCACTAATGAACAGTATACAGCATTGCTGTAACTAAAGAGGCTTAGATCTGGATGGCATCAGCCCACAAGACATTTTATTATACATTTTTTTCCACTGTTTAATCCAATGTTTCACAGGAAAAAGAGTTTGCTTGTTTGCTTGTTTGTTGATAGCTAAATGCAATTAGCTATGTCATGTCATGCCATGTGTCTGGCTAGTGTCTATAATCTGTATACAGTATATTCTATACAGGAAGACAGGACTGTGGGGCCTACCCAGAAGACATTGAGTCACGCTGCCTTAGCACCACAAACAGACTGGTTATTATTTCTTTAGATGCTCAAGTCTAGGCTGGCTATAAGTTGTGTAACTGCCTAGGCTATTTCTTCTTCCTCGTGCAGCTGCACTGGCCTATAGCGCTAAGATGCTACTCTGTGGCTAACCATGCAGAAGGCTGGCATTGTCAGCTAGGGAGTGTTGCCTAGCCTAGCGTAATGTAGTGTAGGCTACTGTAGTGTAGCATAGCGCTCGTCGCCTCTGAATCTGCAGTGATGTGCAGCATTGCGTATGCTTGAGTGCGGATGCCCAAGGGCTGTTTGCACACAGCAGCACGCCTCTATTCTTTTGCACCATTATGAATGGTAGGGAATGAGCTAGGCTATTACACCCAGATTTATGCTAATGTTTTTCTCTGCTCAATGTCATTAACCCTTTCAGTGCTTGATAGAGCAGATCGTCTAACTGTCTGCATCTCTGTAGGAAGATTTCAATATTTCAAAGCCATGACACATTTTCTGAGTGTTTTATTTTCCTTATCTTTCCTTTTCACTCAGACTTTTCTGTCCATGTCTCTCCTGACCCAACTTTCATCTGTTTCTCCCTGTAGCCTACTCCCTCCCTCTCTTTCTCTCTTTCTCTCTTCTCTCTATCTCTCTCTCAGTTTGTATAGTCTGTATTACTCTCTCACTGCTTAGAGCTCTCACCAGCTCTCATGGTCTTCCTTTCTTTGACTAAAGGCATCTCTCTATACACACACACACACACACACACACACACACACACACACACACACACACAAAGTGGTATTGACCTCTTGAATGTATTCAATGTTCTTGAATATAGATACAATGTAGATAGATGGATGGATGGATGGATGGATAGATAGATAGATAGATGGATAGATGGGAGGGAAAACTGGTGGTTATTCAGTAGATTGTAATGAAGTTGAAGATGTATTGGAATCTCCCTCCAGTCCAGTGTGGTCTCCAGAGGCTGTGAGTGCCTCCCCCTCTGCATGTCTCACTGAGCTGCCTGCCTGCCTGCCTGCTGTGGACTATAAACTCATGTTAAATACTGTATTTCCCCTGGCTGCAGTCACCACGCCTCCCCACTGGAAGAGCTACGAGTCCCCATTGCCTCCCAGTTTCATCACTCCATTCTCTCTCTCTCTCTCTCCCTATCCATCTCTCCCGTCTCCCTCTCTCCATTCCTCTCTCCCCCACTCCCTCTTTCTCTCTGTCTCTCTCTCTCTGTCTCTCTCTCTCTCTCTCTCTCTCTCTCTCTCTCTCTCTCTCTCTCTCTCTCCCTCTCTCTCTCTGTGGAACACGTTTCTGGGTTTCTCACATACCTGCAAACTTGTCACCTTTCGGCGAAAGGTCATTGACGTGAATTGTGTAAATCCGAAGAGTTTTTTTTAAGGGGGGGGGGGGGGAGCAGTCAATCAACCAACTATGGACTGTTATTATCGCTGTAGAATGAGCGAGGAGCACAGACACCATCATAATCAATATGACAGGGAGCGTGTCTTTTTTTTCCATCGCATTGGTCCAGTCTACCGGCGCACCGGACCGGTAACAACGCGCCAGCAGCCATGGAATCATCTGACTTTTCATTCTCAGTGCTGCCATCAAAATAAAGCAAAATTACACAATTTAGCGCTATTTTAAGAGAGAAACAAAGACGGAAACACATCGTTTTGATGCTATTATGATAGACGGTGGCTTTGTGAACGTCGCTGTAGGCTACAGTTAAATTGCCGTTTTAATCAGCCAAATATGAGCTAGGTCATCGGTATTGTTAGGCTACTTTTAAATCGGCAACGACTGGTAATGAAAGAAAAGCGCAGTTTAAAGCAAACGGCAGGCCTATTAACTTCAATCTGAATGGTCGAAAATTTCATATACACAACAAACTTGTTAGTAAAGCGAGCAATTTCTATGGGCTTGCTGCGCAAGTTTTCGAAATTGTTTTCTCCTAATTGCTTTAACCTCTGCAGCTGCGCAGCTGTTTCTTGTGGACTCCGTTACAGAGGGTTAGAAAACTTTTTTCTAAAACCTGCGCGCCAGCCTCACACAATTTTCACTCTTCAAATGGTTCACGTGTACCTTCCCTGGCTGGCTTGGTCGCTTAGCCTGAATGGAATAGCTTAGAAACCTAGACGTAGGCTACTCACATGTACATGTGATTGTCAGGCTATTATTTTAGACGGAGGAGGAGCTCAATATGGAAGCCCATTTCCGCCACTTAAAAAAAAAAATCTGAATCAAATAGGCTAGTATGAGGCCTTTAATTGTTGTATAGAGAAAATGCTATTGTACAAATTAATGTTAGGCCTATTGCTATTTTATTGATATGGAAAAACATTGAAAATATATTTATAAATCTATTATATAAATAGATTTATATATATATATATTATATAAAATTATTTATATTTATATTAAATTTATAGCCAACACTACTCCATGAAATGTACTGCAATTAATTAACATGTTAGAAGGAGGAGGAGCTCAATATGGAAGCCCATTTCCGCCACTTTAAAAAAAAGAATAGGCTACTATGAGGCCTTTAATTGTTGTGTAGAGAAAATGCTATTGTAGAACATAATGTTTGGCCTATTGCTATTTCATTGATATGGAAAAACATTGAAAATATATTTATAAATATATTATTATAAATTTATAGCCAACACTACTCCATGAAATGTACCGCAATTAATTTACATGTTAAAATAGCCCCCCCCCCCCCCTCTCCCCGCACGCGTGCAACGGTAGTTTGTCACCTTTTTCAACCCTTATGAGTTTGCAGGTATGTTCTCAAGCTGAGAAGCGCCATAACCACTTACATGAGTCGTCACATGATCACACGCGGCCCATATCCTAGATCAGGTGTCTATTTGATAAGTGTCTGGTGTTTGGTTGTGGTGATGTAATAACTGAAGGTGACCCTAGATTGAGTCTGGGTACTGTGTGTATGTACATAGAGTAGATTCAATGATGACCCCAGAAGCACATAAAGTGAGCTATAGGACCATTTAAAACATCACCTATCATTCAGTTCAGCAGCTCTCTTTGAGAGATACAGTATGATGTCCACAGTATAATTCAAACACAGATCAACAAAGAAGAAGAGGAATTGGTGTGTGTGTGTGTGTGTGTGTGTGTGTGTGTGTGTGTGTGTGTGTGTGTGTGCTGGATGTTTTCCAACTAGACACATACTGTATTTCCTTTTTTAATTCAATATTCCTCATGCATTTAGAAATGTTCTACATTCCCAACCTTTTCGGTGCCTTTCAGAGAACAGTATACAATCTGTTGAATGGAATGGGTTGAAAGTGGATTTTTATTTGGTGTTGATTTGCGTTAGATTGGAGTGATGTGGAGTGTGAATGGGAGTTATTAGGCTTAATCGTGAGCTGAAGGGGAGCAGAATCACTATGGTCGGTCAGTCAGTTCCCCCTTCTGTACTGAGTCTAAGTGCATCCTTCCCCACTCTGGCGCTGCTCCATTACCTGCAGAAATGAGCTGGGGCCACAGAGCCTCCCCAATGAGCTGCACAGGAGGAAGAGGAGGAGGAGGAGGGACAGAGAGAGAGAGAGAGGAGGGAAAGGGAAAGAAGAGGGAAGAGGATGGGAAGGAGAGAAGATAAGAAGGAGGAGGATAGAGGAGGAGGAAGAAGAGGAGGAGGAGAGAGAGAGAGGAAGAAAGGGGAAAGAAGAGGAAAGAGGAGAGAGATGAGAAGAGGAGGGGAAGGAGGAGAGGGATGAGAAGACAGGGGAGGAGAAGAAAGGACAGGAGAAGAGAGAGGAGCAGAGAAAGCTGCAATGTCCCTGAGCCTTTGGAGTTACTGATCACATCACACACTAACATACACCAATATCCCCATAACCGTTTCCCCTTTTTTAATGTGCAATAACCCCATAACCTTTTCCCCTCCTAAAATGTGCAATATTCCTATATATAATATTCCTTTTAGGGCAGAGGTGGGCAGTTACTTTGGCCCTAGGGCCACATTGGGTTTTAGATATTGACTGATGGGCTGGGTGTTACTGTAACAGTCAACCTGTTGATGTTGGCTGATGCTGGTAAATTGTTTTAAACCAGTAGCCCTACTTTCTTGAGAGGGGGGATTTGTGTTTCATGAATACAGCAAATTTGACAATTCAGGCCTATAATATAATTTACCCTGGCTAAATGCGAAATTATTCTATTTTAGGATGGCTCCACGGACCGGATT
>JAODXP020002372.1:0-5000 GCA_027497455.2 Sardinella longiceps | reverse complement strand
TTCAATTGAGGCCTAGTCCACACGGCAACGCAACGAGATTTTTTTTGAGCGGGCTGAGAAAAAAATAGCGTCCACACACGCAACGGAGCGCTAACAAATCTCATCCAGATGGCTCCGTTGTCATTCAGTGGAATGATGTAATACATATTCCTGGCCAGCAGGCGGCGATAACAGTTTCAGTAAATAGTCCGTTTCAATGAAGAAATCAACAGCTCCTGAAAGTTCGTCGGAAGGATCTATGCTTTTAAAATGCTGCTTTTAAGACTAATAAACGTTCAACTTGAAGGTTTGTGATATCTGTTTGTGAACATAGAAGTTACTTACTAAAATAGTTGGGATGGATGGATCAGATTAATGACTGTAGGGTTCAGATAGCTAGCAGGTTACACAGGGACATAGACAGGGATACCATTAGGCTAAATTGCTATGCTAGCGATTTTACAGCCTAGCCTACTGTGTCAGCCTAGGCATTTGAGACCTTACAAACTGATAGTTTGATAGTTAAACAAGGATTAAGAGGTTTTGTAGCAATATAGTGCAACTAATAACAACGCCTGCAGCAAAGGCTGTCAAACATGGTGGTGTTGGTGGTCACATGTAAGGTTATTTTGGTCACGTGGTGGTGACAACGGGGCTGATACGCGTCCACAAGACACCAAAACGATAACGTTGTAGCGTCGCAACGATTTCGTTCCACTCTGGCAGGCGTTATATATCGAATAATTAATAATCGAATAATAGGCGAAAAATATCGGATCAGCCCACCCAGAACGCCGTTGCCATGTGGATAGAAGGCCCAAACGATACAAAAATACCGGATTTCGTTGCCGTGTGGACAGGGCCTGAATGCACACACAATACATATACAACTCCCCCCCCCCCTCTCTCTCTCTCTCTCTCACACACACACACACACACACACACACACACACACACACACACACACACTTACATACAGACACACACACACACACACACACACACACACACACACACACTTACATACAGACACACACACACACACACACACACACACACACACACACACTGACTCACACACTCTACTGTAGTAATCAATTGACACTGTATCTGTCTCTCCTGATATTTTTTTTAAGTGGTTTCTCTCTCTTTTCTTTCTCAATATCACCCACTCTCTTGCTCTTTTTCTTTCAGTCTCTAGATCCCTCCCTGTTCTTCCACTCATCATAATCTCTCTCTCTCTCTCTCTCTCTCTCTCTCTCTCTCTCTCGCTCTCATTTCTTCCTCTCAGTATGAACTGTGTGTTTTAATGGGATGTCATGATGTCATGTATGAATTGCATTAAAGAACAGCCCTCTTATTCTGCCTGCTCCACAGCCGCTCACTCCTTTACCAGCCTCTACTACTGTGGGGTCCTTCACTGCTCTCTGGCTCTTCTCTCTCTCTCTCTCTCTCTCTCTCTCTCTCTCTCTCTCTCTCTCTCTCTCGTCTGCTTTCTGTTTCTTCACTTCATCATTACCTTCACCAAGGAGAAGGTTATACAAATACAGTACATTTTGGTGGCGATCGGTGACCCAGAACACCATCTGTGACCACATTGCCTTGGTGGAGGTCTGCACTCTCTGAGCGCTTTTCTAGTTTTGTTTTTGTTTTTGTTCTTGTTTTTTTTCCCCTCTTTACTTCACTTTATTTTTCTCCTGATTTGTTCCTCCGGGGTCTTCTTTGCAGTCATGGTAATGAGTGGATGAGCGCAGGCAAAGATTGCATTCTGGGGCAATAGGTTCTGGAACTCTCTGTAATGTTCTATAGGCTAGTGACACCTCTCCAGGAACTGTAGAA
The DNA here is from genome assembly GCA_027497455.2 of Sardinella longiceps. Classification (NCBI taxonomy): domain Eukaryota; kingdom Metazoa; phylum Chordata; class Actinopteri; order Clupeiformes; family Clupeidae; genus Sardinella; species Sardinella longiceps. The sequence continues at coordinate 3,182 of JAODXP020002372.1, read as the reverse complement.
CACAGATGTGTGTGTGTGTGTGTGTGTGTGTGTGTGTGTGTGTGTGTGTGTGTGTGTGTCTGTGTGTGTGTGTGTGTGTGTGTGTGTGTGTGTGTGTGTGTGTGTTTGTCTCTCCAGACAGCTCTTAGGCCTGAGGATGAGAAATTCCTTTCTTTCTGCCTCCTGTTGAGATTTACTGCTAAAGAGGTGATTCATCAACATTAGGAGGTCCCTGCTGTTAGCTCTCACTGTGTGCATAGTTTGCGTGTGTTTGTGTGTGTGTGTGTGTGTGTGTGTGTGTGTGTGTGTGTGTGTGTGTGTGTGTGTGTGTGTGTGTGTGTGTGTGTGTGTGTATGTGTGAGTGTGTGTGTGTGTGTATGTGTGTATTCATGTGTGTATGTGTGTCTGCAAATATTTGTCCCTAACGATGTGTGTGTTTTGCATCCTCATTGGTACATGGACCAAGCTCTTCCACAGAGTCTCCACCCTTAACCCCCCCTGCTCAATACCAATCCCATCTCCATGCCATTGAAGTCCCCATCCCACTTTATGTCCGGCCCAGCCACCATGCAGCACAGCCCCAGCCACCATGACACAATATTGGCCCCATGCAGCTTTATGGACACCTTGACCTTTGGCAGCGTTCAGCAGATTGATTGGATGTGTCCCACATTAACTGCCTCCCACTGGAGCTCTAAAACAATGTGGATAGCTTCAAGTGGAGCTGATTTACATTGGCATGACCTATTCAGTCTCTGTGTCATCAGTGAGAGGAGAGGGTTGGTTAGAGAGGGTTAGGCTAGGGCTACACTGGATGTGTTATGGTAGAATTAAAGGATAGCTCCGGAGTGAATTCAAGCATAACCCTGATGAATTAGCCTGCTAAATGCACTAGCTAGAGAATGGAACAAAATAATTTGGAACAGCAGAGACCAAATGCCAAGCATTTTACATTGAGTCAAAGGTAACTCTGATCCTACTTTCGGTTTCAAATAATCAGTTTCCATTGATTCAGTGCAAAGTGCTTGTTCGCTTCTGCGTTCGCTCCTTCATCAGGGCTATGCTTGAATTCACTCCGGAGCTATCCTTTAAGTCAAGTTCTGTCAAAATACATATTGAAATGAATGGTGCGTTTTTTATGAATGTTGGCTGTGCTGCCATGTCTGGTGTAGGTAGCTTCAGCTTTATAGGGGAAGATAATTGTTGTAGGTACTTCAGTTATCCAAGATTTCCCATCTACTACCCACCCTGGAATTTTTAACCTCACTGAGGGTAGGGCTACACTGGATGCGATATGGTAGCATTAAGTCAAGTTCTGTCAAACATAAATAGACCTTTCCGAAAGGATCTGTTTGCCCCGCCCCGCATAGTTACTGTTGCTACTGTCCCACAAACTTGACATTCGCGACCGATGGCAATTTTTCTGTATATCACCAAAATATACCTTGGCTTATAGACACAGTAGACAGTAGGCTGGTTTCACAAAATGGACTAAATGCACATACTGAAGAATCCCAAACATGTTAAATAAGGCTAATTTCAGCTGATGTCTGGAGGTAATGTAGCCTATTCTGCGCTTGTAGGGAGAACTGAGAATCAACGATGTTGGCTACACATGGTTACATTTTTGTTTTAGAGCATAAATGTGAATAAATTTCAAACATTACCTTTGGGCTAATAATAACAAAACTTGTACTAAAAAGGGGAACTAATGTTATCCTTTGCAAATGAGTCCCAGTAGGCTTATAACCAAAGTTAACTTAGCTACACTAGCATCATATTGATAGCTAGTAGTGATGCGCGGGTCAGCCCGTGACCCGCGGATAACCGCGGATAAACCCGCGAGTCGGGCGGATTTGGGTAGAACTTTTTAAAAGTATTGCGGGTGCGGGTGGGTCGGGTCTAAATGTGAAAACGCACTTACCAACTTTCATATGTATTGAGTAGATTTTGATAAAGTAGGCTAATCTATGACATTTTGCATAGTGGAATCTGTAAATCTGTAAATGTAAATCAAATGTAACATACAAGGCTGTTGACGTGACTGCCATTTCAAATGCAGGGATCACTCATTGCGCACAGCTTCCATTCAGCATTAGCTGAGCATATAATTATAAAATATTTTCAGAAATATTAAAACCTAACCTAAGAGTCCAGCTCACATTTTACTCACTATTATCCTATATCTAGGGAGTTTTAAATTATAACATGTATTTTTACAAAGGTGTCCATCATCATCACGATTTCCCTCTCCTTGCAATGCTGGCAAGAGCAGTGCAATGCATTCCTGCAACCAGCACATCAAGCGAATGCGCGTTCAGTTCAGCAGGTCTCTGGCATGGACGGCACATAGGAGATGATGGATCCCATCATGGGCACTCCGAAGTTTTTTTGGTTATTATTAGGCTATTTATTACGGACGCGAGCGCCGAAAAACAAAATCGCGGGTGACACAGATTTGCTTCATTGTCTTTCGGAGGCTTTAGTATGGGTATATCTGCGCCTATAATGGAGGTATTTGGTATCAAATTAAAGTAGTTAACCAGAGGCATGCATTGGTCCCACTTGTAATGTACTTGCTTGAGAATAAAGGGGTTCAATTTCAGTGTAAAATCGACCCCATTTTGTTGGGGAAATATCTTTATCTGGTGTTATAAACTTGCTGGAATTCCATACAATGCTCTGCTCAGCAGGCAGTTAAAGAGACAATAAACGAAGTTGATAGAAGTTCATTTAAATTTGATGGAGCTCTCAAAGATCTGATGTTAAGTTCGTTACATTTGTTAGATCTGATGTTACACGTTTACAAAACCAGTGTGTTTCTGCATAAGCGCTTGTTTGTGTCTGTACGCAAAAGAGGTGTCTTCCGTGCAATTTTGCACAATCCTCCAATAAAGAACGACATTTAAAAATATGTTGTTTGATAGGCCTAATTAATCTCTCATAAAAATGTATCACAATCTTTCCTGTGAATATAGCGCAAAATCTGGTCATCTGGTCTATGTGTTATAGTGTATTAAACGAGTTCTCTTTAGTTTCCATTTAGATTCAGTGGCAATAGGCTCACTTAATTTTTCCGCGGATCGGGTCGGATAATGGGTCATTATCACAGCATATTTTCGCGGGTCGGGCGGGGCGGTTCGGATTTCCTAATGGGTCGGGTTGGGGCGGGTGCAAAAAAACCCTGACCCGCGCATCACTAA
>JAODXP020002371.1:0-28550 GCA_027497455.2 Sardinella longiceps | reverse complement strand
CAAAAAAGGTTCTATGGCATGCTTCATTCATGGCACCCCTACAAGGTTCAATATGGAACCCTTTTGAAAGGTTCATTGAAAAGAACCCTAAAGGGTTCTTTAAAGCCAAATCAAATGGTTCTATATAGAACCATGTAGAGGTTCTTTGAAAATGCTATAACCCTCATAATAATAATAATAATAATATTAATATAATAATAATAATAATAATAATAATAATAATAATAATACTTCGTATTGTTATTAACAACCTTTTATTCACCTTTATGATTATACATTGTGACAATGATATTATGAAGTGTTCAATAAAAAATGGACAACACATCAGTAAGTCAAATATAATAAAATATGTACAACAACTACTTTATAAAAACAATGAATGTATTACTAACTACTAAAACACATGTACAACTACAACTACTACAAAACAAAACAAAAAACATACACATTTTATGTTAACATTTCATCAGCAGGCAACACTTGAGTGGAGGCCTTAGGGACAGGTTAAGGCGTCTTTCAAAGAGATGTACCAGTAGTGTGTGGCGGGCCTTTTTGGGATACTCAACATTAAAAATAAAATAAAAATATAAATGCAGGCAAGACCAAAGGAGGCATCAATATCAAGAAAGGAGCCTATTACAAAGTTGCCATCCATCTTAATAGACACCACATCAGCTGTAAGAGGGGGAATTCTCTGTATGAAACCTCATAGTTGGTGTTGGTGCAGGTGGTTCCTACAGAGAGTACATCAGAATCAGTTTTTTCAGCCAAGTACTTACATATAAGGAATTTGACTTTATTAACTCTCTATACATTTAACAACAGACATGTAGTAGTATAGCCTGGCTTGTGCACCCACATTCAGAAATGAACTGTGGAATTTTGGGCAGGATTAATCAAAACATCTATCAAATGCAATCAAACTTAGGCGAGTAGTAGAGTGTTTCTCAAACTCGAGGGAGCAAATTCTAGCGAGAACAGAGGCCTTTGCACTGATCGAACCTCGTTTTTGAAGTGTACAACTTCTGAGGCGAGTGTGCTACAGAGGAAGCATTCTCGACTTTGAGAAACACTCGCAGTATGAATTTACACACAATAGTATAAACGTGTGCTGTACAACAGAGATGATGTTTAATAACTCATTATTAACACTTAGTTTTACAAGTTCTAAAGTGACTCACTACAGTACAGGAATTTGTGGTTCTCTTTCATCAGGTGGGGCGCAGCATCACAGCAGCATTGTTTAGCATATCTGAGAAACAACAATTAAAACATGACTTGCCATTAGCTTCATGCAACCTTTTCTGCCTAACATTGACAATTACTTTGCAGTATGGATTTACACATAATAGTATTAAACGTGCGCTGTATACAGAAGTGATGTTTAATAACTCATTATTAACACTTACTTTTATAACAAAAGAAGTTCTAAATATATTGGATAAAAGATGATTTACTTACATTTTGATGTGATCATGCTTGTGATATTTCTGCTGTAAAGAAATCCTGACGTGAGTGTATGATAAACTTGACAAAACAAAGCAAACAACAATAATAAAAATGACACCTACCCTCTAATAAGAAAGACACAGAAGATTGGCAGCTCTCTTCCTAAAGGTCTGAATGTGAGATGTCCATCTTCCCACTTGACTTGGTGGTTCCTATGTAAATGAGAAATGTTTAAGGGACTTTATGAAATGAATTGAAGATAAACTTAGTAAAACGAAGTGATAAAAACAACACCTACCCCATCTAAACAATAAAGACATGTTGAGACGTCCATCTTTCAACTTGACTTGGTGTTTAAGGGACTTCTAGATTACAATGAAACAAGACGATACAAAAGAAGGCCATTTGTAACCATATTGAATTTGTCATCTGTTGCACAAACATTACAGAAATAAAATATTAACACTGCAGCTACAGCCAAAATTTTGAAAGGTGAAGCTTGCCCAACCAGGCAGCCTTGTAAATCCTTACCTTGAAGATTTAGACTATTCAGCATCAGTATGGGGTGGATTGAAGCCATCACCAACAGTCCAGTGCGCGGTATCTAAAATCAAATAGACAAATGCATGTCATTACCCATAACAATATTTCTGCAAATGATTGAATACTGAACCAAAAAATGTCACGTCCTCCCTTCATAAACCATCGGATGACGGTGCAGCTTCAAAGACTAATGTCGAATAGCTAGGCTATGATATCTGTCAAATCCTTTTATCTACTGTCAATGGTCAAATCTCATATACTGTAGCTGTGCTATTTCAAAGGTCTGAGGTGTAGACAGAAATTAAAGTTAAATGTTTCGTTTTTACAAAAGAACAAGTTGTTATAACCTTGGGGTAAATAGATAGATTTGTCTTAACACAAGAGTGTTTTCTGCAAAAGCTAGCCTAACCACGTAGCAGATGTAACAACTTGTTTGACATATTCAGCCCACAACACTGTATTTTGGCATAGGCCTAATACAAATCAAAAACAGTTACAAATGGTTGTTTTTCTACCATAAAAAAAGACTGCCTGCCGATTAAATTGGTTACTTACTGCCAAATCACGTTGCATGTTTGGCTAACTTTGGCTAGCAAGAATGCAACTCTTCAAAACTAGCCAGTGGCATAGCTATCACATATTTGTTATCAAATGGTCCATCACTTCACAACACACATGCATATTTACCAGCTTGAAACTATGGTTGCTTACTTAATTGTAAACTTGTCAGGGTACATACTCTTACTGATGAATCCAAGAGTTGAAAAAAATAGCAGCAGCTAACTTATCGATATGATTGCTAACGACGAACTAACCTCAAGTATCCAACAGCAATGTCACCTGACCTAAATGTTTCAGGCGACGCCCACCAACCTTAGCTTAGTGCGTTTCTCCCTGGTTTCTCTCTTGATTTGCAGACAAAACATTGTTGAAAGAAATAGGTAAAAAAAAACGGACACAAATGTTGCAACGTCTTCAGGTTCCATAATGTCGTTGAAGTTCAAAAGAAACATCACGAGCCTGAAAATAGCACCTTTTACAGGCCAAATGGTTCAATCAGAGGGCTCTGGGTTCAATTTGTCTGAAATGGCACCTTTTAGAGGCCAAAGGTTCGATTTTCTAGGTTTAGAACCCCTATGGTTCTATATAGCACCCCCAAGAACCATTTTTTTTAAGAGTGTAGATAATTTACCCTCTGTCACTGGCCAATGTCATGACAAAATGCTCAAACACAACTTGACAATCCTCAATTTTCATAATCATTTAGGCCATGGGATCTCAAAGTGCAGCCCGGGGGCCAATGGTAGCCCACAGGAACCTTTTGGGCGGCCTGTGAGGCTGTGACAACATCTCTGTAAGACTATTAAAACTTCACATTGCTTTAAAAGAATGAATCTCCTTCAGGCATCTATAGACATTAAAGTTTTGCTGTAAATTCACAGTAGAGGTGCAACCTCTTTTTTTTTTTTTTTTTTTTTTTTACCTCAGGCGGCCCTCAGTTGATTAGGGTGAGTTCAAAATTGAGAACCCCTGATTTAGCCAATCATTAAATATGTCTTACTGATGTTAAGAATGTGTCTATGGGCTTATTTCACACCTAAACATTCAGAGATTCTAAAACCATTCCATGGTAGTAAACTGAACATTCCATCATTGAATTGTATTGAATTTCTGACTTGGAAAAAAATGAGTAATAACATTCAATTTACTACCATGGAATGTCGGAATGCTCAGGTGTGCCCATGATGAGGTTTTTAGACCTGGATACAATATAGCCAAATAACGCTTCTACTGTACTATGATATATGGGCCAGCAGTGTGGCACTGAACCCACATCGAAGAGCAACGAAGAGCAGCTCGATATTCATAGTAACAGGTGATTTTGTCATCCTGGAGTATTCATTGGTTAGTTTCGATTCATGGTCTGGTCATGGTTATTTTGTTATCATGGTCCAAAGTTCGATTAGATCTTGTCTAACTTAAGCCGTTTCTACGAAGTGGTTGCGCACTTGATTTCGACGGTCCATGTAGATTCGACATAAAAATGGGATTAACTACATTTGTAGTACTTCTTGGGGTCTTCCTGCCCTCTCTAAATGGTAAGTGAACTAGTCACTGGTCTTTTTGTTCGTGGACTAGCATTAACACCTGCTCTTGCCCAATGCATCACGTATCTTAATTTATTCACTTCGCGCTTCAAAATATTGTTGTTCTTTAGAGTGGGATTAGATTTTATTTCATCAGTGTCTGTTGTCTTCCGAGCATTCACGACTGTTAATTGAGGAACAAAATGTATCGCTACTACAAATTTATTATCTCCCTTAAAAATGGGCTTCGAACCCATGGCAAATCACGGCGCGTTGTTTGCCTATGCTTAGTTGAAGAGATTGTCAATCTATCAACCTTTTGAAAATGTCCCATTTGCTTTAATGACTTTAATGTTTTTAAACATGCCAAGACAACCTTAGTTATACATTGTGTGTGTACTTGTATAGAGATCACAGGCCATTGAGGATTGCATACTGTAAATAGGCAATGTAATGTTAACACTTGTAATGATAGAGTTGACCAATTGTCACTTAAAAACCACAGATAGAAAGATGATGTTTGATATTCATTTGTCCAGTAATTAGGCCTACTTATAATTTCAGATTATTATCCTAGTTATTGTCAGTGCCTTGTCATTTTCATTGGCCAGTGGCATTACTCAGTCATAGCCTACGTTTGAGATACACACCAACTCACCCTACACTTTTACAAAAGTTTTGTAATTTGTGATATCGTTTTTTTTTATTTTTTTTTATCACTGTTTGAAATACATGTTCAGGGAAGCTATAAGGAAGTATTAATGTTTAACTTGTGCCTGGCAATGTCACCTAGGTAACAATCAGTTATGAAACAACCTTTGACCCTGAATGTACTGAATAAAAGCTAAATATGATTCATAACACATTTGAGTGGGGCTCATGTAATGCTAGTGGACTTTGCTTAGATGTGTTTAATTGCTGGCATTTGGAATAGTATCACTATAATGTTAATCATTAAATTTTGTGAAAGTTGTTTAGAAGATACAGCCTGTGACTTTCAGTTTCGTTTATTCCCTCAAAGGCCAAACAACTCAGCCAGTCCAGTCCCCTAAGCCACCGAGACATTCCCTGTATTATGTGTATACTGCCCTGTCAAAGACCATAGAGGCCCCAGGCATCTATGACTTCATCGGCATGGGTGTCCTGGATGGGCGAAAGATTGACTACTATAACAGTGTGGATAAGAAGAAGGTGCCCCAACAGAACTGGATGGAGAAGAAGCTGCCTGCAGACTACTGGGAGAAGGGAACCCAGTCCCGCAGGAGCAAAGAGCAGTGGTTCAAAGTCAATGTGAACATCCTGATGGAACGCAACAGACAAAATGGATCTGGTGAGTCACTTTTCACAAGCAGCAAATAATACTTAATTCAACTATGTCAACCAAACTTTATGGGTTGTTTTAAAAGAATAGACCTTTTTTTTTTTGTAAATTGATTATTCACCCCCTTACCTGGAGTATATGTGGGTAAAAGCATTTTGGTTTGGTGCATGGATTTCCATGGATGCTGGCAACCCCAATTTTTCTTTTTCTTAGCTTTAGCTTACTTTTAGGCTCTGGAATGTAAAGTAGCCAGATACTCTTTGGCAACATTACATTCCAGCACCTATGCCAAGGTGGAATATTCCTTTTGAATCTTGAATGACTTTACCCATTGTAGATGTTCATGTCCTGAACTGGAAACATGGCTGTGAGGTTGAGGAACAACCTGATGGTACTTTCAAGTTCATCAGGGGTGCCGATCAGTACAGCTATGATGGAAAGGATTTCCTGTCCTTTGACGATGCCTCAATGCAGTGGGTGGCCCCAGTGCCTGAAGCTATACCCACCAAACAGAAGTGGGATGGGGTTCCAATCCTCAATCAGTACACCAAGGGCTACCTGGAGAAGGAGTGTGTGGACTGGCTAGATAAGTTTGTGACCTACGCTAATGGAGACCTCATAGCAGCTTGTACGTTCCCACTTCTCACCTCTTACGTTTTTCCAGAATCATCTTAAAAAAAGATCACTAATCAGATCTATTTTACAGCTCCACCTAAGGTTCATCTCTTCGCTCGGCCAAGCAAGGAGTGTTCGGATGACCTGAGTATGACCTGCATGGCTACAGGTTTCCTTCCAAAAGAAATTGAGATGTCTATTCGGAAGAAAGAAATCCCTGTGTATACAGCTGAGCATCATCATATCTATCCAAATGGAGATGGAACCCACCAGGCAAGGTTGCATGTGAAGGTTCCAAGAGCAGAGGCCAATGACTATGACTGCTTTGTGAACCATAGAACCCTCAAAGCACCTGTTATCAAAAAATGGGAATACGGTAAGAATTATGTTTTAGTATACTATGAGTTTACTATGTTTAAAGAGTCAGATCTGAGGCACTGATCATCCAAGCTATGGTATGCACTATGCATCCAGCTGTCCACCAGGGGGCACCCTGATCTCTGTCATATGTGAATCTTGATTGATTTGCTTTGAAAGTCTGTCTATCTGATATACAGTAGGTGGACTCATGCTACTCTGCTTGTTTGTTGCAATGGCGGACATGTTACTATTGTCAGTGTTTGAGCTCTTTTTCACATATGTGTTCAGATGGAGAGTTGTGTGGTGAATCTCCCCCCATTGGTGTGATTGCGGGAGCTGCAGGTGGTGGTGTAGTAGTCGTAGCTGCTGTTGCTGGGATCATCGTATATTTTACATGCTACAAAAAAGGTAGGTTCATCAATACTGCAATGAAGGAATTTATCAGATAAATAAAAATGTACAGTATTTACATAGCACCCTCCATAATTGACACCCCTGGTAAAGACGACTATAAATTGGGGGGGGTTGCTCTATGTCAGAAAAGATTGAATTACTTCAGTAATCCCTCTACTGTCAGTGTCTCAAATTTACATAATGAAGCACTAACAAATTTTAATTAATGCTGCAGGGGAAAAGAAGAATCCAGAACCAGACAAAAAACAATCAGCATCTTAACAAAGCTAAATTTAGTCTAAAACAATTGCTGCACTGAAAGGAAGTAGCCTAAAGTGATTGACACATAGTCATGTGCACTATTTGATGAAAAGAAAGAAAGCTTCTAAACAGTGTAGATTCTTCAATACAGCAGTGATGGAATTTGTCTTAGAAATAAAAAAAATGTATGTACATAAATAAAGACCAAAGTGACTTTCTAAATTTAGTAGATCCCTCCCATGCCAGTGTATCAGAATTACATAAAGAAGTGCTAAAATATTTTTAATTCATGCTGTAGGAAACAAGACTGTTGAGAAGAAACCAAAAGAAGGTGAGAAGAAGCTTCTTATAGTCCATATACTTTCTGTCTGTCTGTCAATTGACAAACCAACCAATCAACATTTGGATTTAGTTTAAAATGATTGACAAAAGCCAACCAACATTTAGATTTAGTTTAAAATGATTGCTGCAGTAAAAGACACTACAGTGACACATGGAGTAGAATGCGATATTCAACTAAAAAACATGCTTCTAAGCAGTGTAAATGCTACAGCAACTCTTGTGCTTTTCCCTAGGTTTCCCTAGGTCAGAAGTCATTGAAACTGTACCGAGTTCTGGCATTATACATAATATACACATATTGCACGAGTGAATAAAGTGGGCATTTCTAACAGGGACCCACTCTGCATATAGACACACACACACACACACACACACACACACACACACACACACACACACTATTCTTTTGTATGCTTTATTATTCACCTCATTATTTGCCTCTTTATCTCTCTCTCTTTCTCACACACAGAGATACACACACAAATTCATTCATAAAAATGCATGATGATCAGTACATGTCTTTGGGTGTTTTTGGGTGGCAGGTGTTTCACAGATGAGGATTGTTCTGCTTGGAAGCCACAATGCTGGGAAGAGTTCATCAGTAAACACCATCCTTGGCAAAAACAAGTTTAACATCTCAGTAAGAGCATCTGAGTGTGTGAAGAGAGAAGGGGAAACTGCAGGGAGACACATCACTGTAGTGAAGGTACCAGGATGGCGTCATGATAAGACTGAACCTGATAAACGACAGGTTGCCCTTATTGCATCTATGTGTCCTCCAGGACCCCATGCTCTAGTCCTGGTCATTAATGTGAGTAACTCATTCACGGAGGCACACAAAACAGCAGTGCAGAAACACCTGGAGCTTCTGGGTGAGAGAGTCTGGAGTCACACTATAGTACTGTTCACCCAAGGAGCCTGGCTGGGAGACACAAGCATTGAGCAGCACATTGAGAGAGGAGGAGAGGATCTGAAGTGGGTTGTAGAGAAATGTGGGAACAGGTATCATGTTATGGAGAATAGCAAGCGTGATGATGGTCAAGTGATACAACTGCTGGAGAAGATAGAAAAGATGGTGGCAGGAAACAGGGGCATTTTCCAAGTGGATAATCCTTCTCCAAGTAAGTAAAATGTTTTTACAAAAGTACAAAATGACTCCATGTCCACATAGAGCTTTGTATAAGGGATAACGGCCGCTGAGGTGTCCTGATATAGGAAAATAATAGACGACGCGAAGAACAGCCCGACGGTGAAGTCCATTATTTTTCTTATATCGGGACACCTCGAAGATGGCTAATGTCTGATGAATTTCTAATGTCTTAGAAATAATAACGTATGTACAGTACATGGATATCAATAAAGATTTTACTTTTTAAATTAGAGTAGGCCTAGTCCCCTCCCTGTCGGTAGGCGGGTTTACATGGACACTTCTAATCTGATTAAAAAGATTACATGTGCATTCTATAGAACAGTATCCAAGGAGATGCATTCATAAATGCCATCTGAAATGGAATATTGGGTTAAATAATCAGATTAGAAGTGTCCACTGTAAACAGGGCTAGTGTCTCAGAATTACATGAAGTGCTAAAAGGTGTTTAATTAATGCTATAGATAACCCGAATCTGGAGAAGAAACCTGAGGAGCAGCCTCTTATGGGTGAGTCAATCTACCGGTGCTTTCTGTCAATCAACAAAAAGGTACGCTCAGTATGTTGGGTACCTGTATACTCTGCACTGTGTGTGTGTGTGTGTGTGTGTGTGTGTGTGTGTGTGTGTGTGTGTGTGTGTGTGTATGGTCATGTGCCTAATGCGTAAATTTCCCTTGGTACCTTACTGATGTAAAAATTATATTTCTATAATCTTCCTTCAAAAAAATTTGGAGTAAGGACTTACAAGTACTGTATCTTGCACAAAGACTGGATTGACCCATTATTATTTCATACAGGATCAGATTCTAGTTCAGGTGGAAGCCAAGACTCTGGTTTGGACAGAGGTAAGATTTCATGTTTTAAAATTTGAAGATAAGGTAATATTGAATCCATTTGGTAATAATGACTTTTTTCATATTACAATATTCTCTTGACAGTATTTCAAAATTGTATTTTGAAGTAGGCATATCATATGTAACAAAAACCCATGCACCCAGGTACATAAGGACACAATATGGTTTTGTTTCTTTTAATGGCACCTGCAGCACAGTCAATGTGTATGGCTGACAGTAGTTCAGGTTGGTGAAGCAGGCTAAACCCTTAATTGCAACGAGAAGGGCCTCTGTGCTAGAGAGAGACAGGTGGTGTCAGGGAACATGACGTTTTGAAGTGAGAGGTACAAGTTGTATTTGGAGGTGTTGGGACAGTGCTTTGCATGAATAAACGAGAGGAGTTGTGTGGACTCTGAAAACGGCTTCTAAACGATGTGCATTTTCCAATAGAGCAGTGATGGAAAGTGTCTTAGAAATAATAATGTATGTACATGGATATTAGGGCTGTAACGATATTGTATCGAATCGAGAAATCGTGATACGCAGAGTCACGATACTCTATCATGATACAAGAGGGCAGTATCGTGATGCGCCCTTTCAAAGTTCTCTAATCCTTCAGTCCAGAAAACAACCACATGAGATGATGCAATGGTGCTTCCAAGCTTCAAAACAATATCATTATTATTTTTAAACTTTAAGTATAAAATAATAATATATAATAATAAAATATATTGTTAGTCTTTTGCAACCTATTCGAGCCATAAACGATTATCAAAAATATATATTTAAGAAATCGTGGGGTGTATCGTTACAGCCCTAATGGATATCAATAAAGCCATAATAAGTAGTTATTCTGTAGCTGTCATTTAACTTTCGTAATACCAACTACCAACAGTATATATGGTATCATGTTCTGTGTGTTAAATGTTTTGAAAATGTGGAGTTAGAGTGGACTGCTGCTTCAAAGCAATCGATAAATACCGTAATAACTTTTAAATTCATTCTGTAGGGAACAAGGGGAAAGTTGTGAAGAAACCAGGAAAAGGTGAAGCCATCTTCTTTGTTTCTGTCAATTAACAAAAAATGGCATTGTAAGACTAGATTTAGTGTAAAAAAAAATGGCATTGTAAGGCTAGATTTAGTGTAAAATGATTGCTGCACTAGAAGGAAATAGCCTGTATTCTTTCCCCTTACTTGGTCAGTATGTACACATACTGTACATGTTACACACACACACACACACACACACACACACACACACACACACACACACACACACACACACACACACACGTGTGTGTGTGTGTGTGTGTGGCCATGAGACTAATATGTATATTTCCCTTGGTAACTTATGTCACAATTACATTTCTATAATGTTTCTTTGAAATAGTTCAGGCAGGATTGACCTATTGATCTCTTGCGTTTCATATTTAATTCAGATGATAGCCCAGAGGGAAGCCAAGACTCTGGTTTGGACGCCGGTAAGATTTCACATTTTTTTATATTTGAAAAAAGGATAATAATGAATTAATGTAGTATACTGTTGTAGACTCATCATTGTAATAGTATTTCATATATATTTCATCACAACACATCTGCACAAGGTTTGCCACCAGTCACAGTGGTTATGTGTGGGCTATCAGTGGCCTACTGCATGGAAAAGGAATTATATGCTGTCTCTGTGCAAGTGCTAATTTAATAGATTTAACAGCTGATTCTGTTGTCAGACATTCTTAATTAGTTCTTTTTAAGAAGCTCTATTAGGAAGTAGGTTTTAGCAGGGCAATTTATTTATTCCCATTATTTCTTTGTTGTTGTAGCACCACTTGTTTCTCTTCTGACATGAAAGCTAATGAAAGCATATTTTTCACCATCTTCTTGCCTACAGCATCCAACAGCAGCTCAGAAAATAGCAGCAGAGGCAGCAAAGATTGCCCTGTGTGAGAAACAGTGTACCAAGGGCATCTGCGTGATATTGGTAAGTATCACCTTTTTAAGGAAAAAGAAAAGCAATCAAATGGAGGCTTAATTTATCTAAACGCTGCGAGAAAATCGTGAGTAGTGGCATTCAGCAGGTACATAGTTGTGCAGGCAGTTAGCTTTCTTCCTGATGAAGTATAACACATGCTCCTGGTAAACACCAGAGCCATAGAGTAAACACTACAAGGATTAATCAGGTCTCATTCAGGGTGTGAGTTTGAGTGTGCTGTCTATATAGGACTGTGTCAGAAGCAGGGAGGTAGTGACTCCCTCAATTGGCATATATTTCCTTCCTGGTGGAAAGTTTCTGTGAACCTTGGGCATACCAGAGCCCTCTGAAAGCTTTTGGTGAGATCCCTGGGATGTTGAGCAGAGGCATAAAGCTGTGCAAGCCCAGCTAAGGCGTCAAGACCTCGGCTAAAAACTTAGTTTCAGACAACCTAGCTATAACTAATTTGTTATTAAGTCATTTGGTTGCATTTCAGACAGTTACAGATATACAGTATAAACAGGTGACATCATAATTCAGTAAACATACCTTGATGCCAAATGCTGCCTCTGAGCTCCACCTTAGAAGGTATGTTTTTCTATTTCAGACACTGTCTGTCAAAAAGATGGTTGAGTGTTTCACCAGAAGTTGCCTAAACTAAGTTCTGAGCTCTGTGAAGAGAAAAACTCTCTTTCCCCTACATTCACACAACTCACTAGACTAATTGTTCTGTGTATCCCATCAGTCTAAGTAGTTGTTTTCAGTAGACTCATTTTTCTGTTTCACAGATTGCATTACATGGTTGCATTACACAACCAAACATTACATATGTTTTTTTTTTTTCATTTCAGAGTGCTGGGAAACTGGTGGCCTACTGTAAAATGAGTTATACCCACAGGGTTAAAAGAAGATGGTAATGAGTCTGGAGCAAAAATGGCCAATGAATGGCAGTATGCATTCCTTAATCATTTTGTGGTGTCTTAAATCCTTGTTTAAGTGTATGTACTAGGCTACTAATTGACAACATTAGGATAATGAAATCATTATTGCATAAGCTACTACTGACTTTAGTTTGGTGTAAAATGGTTTTTACATTTCAGGATGAAAACTTTGTTCATTGTTCAACTGTGAAACAGCGTTTATTGTAGAATACTCCCAAAGATCATATCATATTGATCTCACTGCATTGATATCACACTCCACACCTCTCCACTCCATTTCCATAAAAGCATTCAGGTTATTTCATAATTGAATATGAAATTACTCAGAATTGAGCTGCTTAGCACCAAGTAGCCTATTTCATGTGATCATTTATGACTTTATGTAGAATTTATTTCATAGATTCAATTGCATTGAATATAATTTCTTTCATAGATCTCGCATCTTCTGTGTTCTGAGAATTAGTATTCTGAGTATGATCATAGTATTTTAATTATTAGAATGAATTATTGAGTTATTGATCTATTAGAAGTATTTCTTTGTATGCCTTTAAATGGATTTACCATTTATCAATATGAATTAGTCTTGTATGATTTACCATGAGCATCCAATGCTTTCTTTATCTTTGCTCCTGAAAGGAGTCGTAGTTGTATTATGTTTACATTTTCTATGCTAGAAACAGTACTAAAATACTTGTCTCTTGTTTTGAACAAAAAAAATGGAATGCTGTAAAAAAAAATATTGCTGCTTGATCAATTTTGAAAATAAATCTACCCTATTTTACAGTATAGTTCCTGTAATTTTTCATTGTGAATAATCTGAAGTTCATAAGGAATTAATCCTGTCCACATATTCTAGTATTTTAAAATATTTTTGTGCAATTGGAAATCATGGGCGTGTCTCAAATTGTGCACTTGATCACTTCAAACACTATCTTTCAATGCATAGGGCGTTCACACTCACAAACACTGCAGAACTACAGTCATCAATTGGAATGTTTATTTGAGTGTACTGGGCATTCAGTAAATGGAGACTCTTGACATAAACTTATTGCTTTCTAAAGGACAAGTATGATTTTATTCAGTGGAGAGCTCGCTCAGAGAAGTTAAAATATGTTAATTTAGATAGGAGAACTTCATGATTGACAGTATCAAAGGCACGTTTAAGTCAAAGAAGACAGCACCAACATAGGAGCTCCTATCTAAGCAACTTTTAACCTTTTTCTAGAAACAAATAGTTTGCCGTTTCTGTTGAATGATGGGTCCCGAACCCAAATTGCATTTAGAGTGAATTTTTGTTTGTATTGAGAGATGTTGAATCAGTAATAATTAGTATGAATAGTAAATAACTACTAACAAATAGCAATAATTGGCCATATCCGATTTAAAAATGCAAACTACCTCTGAAATCTTGTATTAATCTCCTCTGCTCTGAGTGCGCTCCTCGATTAGGCTTTAAAATAACACCATATTACTCTGTACAAAATGACTAGCCTGGGCGAAAGCGACTGTTGACTACAGTACAGACCAAAAGTTTGGACACACTTTCCCATTAAATTATTTACTTTATTTTCATGACTGTTGCCTTCAGTGACAATCTACAAAATAAATAAACAAACTTATGAATGAACATGTGGCATTATGTACATAATAAAAAAAAGTGTGAAATTACTGGAAACATGTTTTATATTCTTGTTTCATCAAAGTATCCTTTTTTTTTTTTTTTTTTTTTTGATAACTGCTTTGTCCTCTTTTTATTTTTTGGATGAGCTTCAAGAGGTAGTCACATGCAATGGTTTTCCAATTGTCTTGAAGAGTTATTCATTCCCAAAGATGCTAAGAACTTGTCGGCTCTTTTGCCTTCACTCTGCGGTCCAGCTCACCTCAAATCATCTTGATCGGGTTCAGGTCCAAAAGTTTATCATAATCTCACACTTTTTTGTTAAGCACATCATTTCATATGTGTTCATTCATAGTTTTGATGCCTTTAGTGAGAATATAAATTGTCCTGGAAATAAATGAATCGCATTGAATGAGGGGGTGTTTCCAAACTTTTGGCCTGTACTGTATGTCATACAGTCTGGTCCAACGCAATTGAAATAGGTAAATCCTCACGATCATGGATGCTAATGTCATGTACCAATTTTGTGAATGTAATTCGAAAGTGGGGGGGAGAATAACAAACGCGTTCCTATCCTGTAGGACTACAAAAATTTGAGACATTGCTCTAAACTGTGTGCTGATTGGCTAAACCGTAGAGTAACCGAGGGAAAGGCAGCTACTGTCTTTGCTTCTGAATAATTTCCCAAATAACAGGGAGAAAGTGCTTAAGACACACTACGTGCATAAAAGCATCTTATAAACATGAACAGAAAGTTACACACATTTACCGCGAGTCACACACGAGTTAGTATAGATAGCAAGATAAACAGGTCATTTATCTACACAGGTTATGTCAAACTCACATTCAAAGGGACGCACGGCAATGACAGCAAAGTCCAGAAATCTCCGTGAAGGAATTAACTTTCTCCTGCTCATGAAACGGTGGTTCTGATCCAACTTCACTCACGTTGACTGGAGGCGGAACAGTCCAGGCAAAATGAAAGGCTTCTGATTGGCTCTCCCTGATAGGGAAACCTTGAAACTGTCTATGAGAAATCGAAACTGTAGGTCCAAAAGCTGTTCACGTGCACCCCATGCGTGCCCACAGAACTCTGGCAACAGGATTGGTTAAACACTCTGTGACCCCAGGTTTCCATGTGGCACACAATGCATGATGCACAGCTAGATGTCTCTGCACACAAATATTCTAACACTAAGTCACCCTACACACCACACATTTCTGAACAATTCCTCTTTCCACCATTATCACTCTGGTGAGTCCACCTTATACTTGTGCTTACACTGGCAGGGCAGTCGCATCAGGACAGGCAAACCAGGCAATTGCCTGGTGCCCCAGGCTGAGAGGGCCCCCCAAGATCGACAAAAGTTCAACAAAACAATTATTTTAATGAAAGATGGGTGAAAATTAGAATAATGTTGTTCATGTTGGTGTTTATCGGTGAAGGGCCCCCATGTCCTTTTTGCTTGGGGCCCCTCAAATACCTTGAAAGGGCCCTGTACACTGGGTCCCAATCGTTTCCCAAAAGCTGAGATCCCGGACACTCATACGAAGAGAAGCGTGGCGTCTGGGCTAGGATGCACCAGCTGTGAACATCCAGCAAAGTCGTTGTTCTATAATACCTATTACCTGAAATGAGAAAATTAAAGGTCAGGTTATCTTTCTTCACTGCTTAGTCGATTATTTTATTAATGATTAATTGACTGCTTGTTTAAGGTGTCTACTATGAGCCCAATTGCCATTTCCCACCTCAAAATAACATGCATCACATCATGCTGGTGGTGGGATATGGGACTGACAAAAAAGGTGGAGACTACTGGCTGGTGAAAAACAGGTGGGGTTAAAATCAACAAACTTTTCTGACCTTCATCATACAGTATCTTCAGTTATGAATCAGATAAACTATTGCTGTGGCAAATAATATGTAGAAATTGTGTTTGACAGAAAAAATGAAAAAAAGACAGTAAATGTTCAATTCTGTAATCAGTCTAATCTGATCTAATTGCACATATTCATTTCATGAACTCATCCCTGTTAATGTGAAGAATAATTTTTCAGCAATGAGGCCTGGTAATGTGTCTGCCTTTCTGTCTGTAAGGGTTTGATAGTCATGGTAAAAATTGGGGAGAGGCAGGCTACATCAGGATGGCCAGGAACAGAAACAACTGTGGAATCGCTTCTCATCCTGTTTACCCATTGGTGAAGTAAAAGGTTTGTATATGTATCATATTACGCTACTTTATTAGTAGTCTGACATAGCCCGCCCATAATACAAATGTTAATCCGTATTCATGGTCTGGGGACGGTCTTCTGGGGCGGGTTTACATCGGTAGAGAGACTACCGGCCAATAAGCGAAGCTGATTAGATGAGCTGTCCAATCGTTTCAAACCAGAACTGAATACCAACCCCCCCCCCCCCCCGCCCTAGAATCGCTTCAGGTTAAAGAACCTCCAGACCATGAATACAGATGAACAGCAGTATTATGGTCGGGCTATGTCAGGCTGATTGACATGTATTGGCGATGTACTCAGTTGTGTGAAATGCAAGTACAACTTCGGCCACTAGGGGACAGCATAGATCCACTGTAGTGCTCCGAATCGAACCGGACATGGGGTCCAGTCAGTCTTCTCAAGTCTGCATTTAACAATGGAATGGAAACATTATGATGAAGCTCTTCTTGCACAAACGGATGCTGATGCAAGTGAACAAGCCTCATCATTCCAACGCAGTCCATCTTCAGAGAGAGCATATATAAACCATATGAAGGATTATTACACAATAGAAGTAGTGAGCTGATGAGCAACTTTAAAGAAAAGTTAATGTATTTTACCTCCCCAGTTCATTTCAAGACAGTGCTCAGCACCACCATAATTACTGGGTTGTCCTGGGTGCCAGTGAGTGAATCCAAATTTGGAGCCATCACTCCAAAACCAGATTCCTTCCTGTACAAAAGAAAGGACACCAGAGATCAGACTCCTCTTTATCACCACCCGCTGGTGAACAAGGCAAAGATAAGAATTAAACCAACCTGCTGAGCATCTGAACCACCAATCCAAGTGCGTGGTGATCTTTGAGTGTTTGTCACTATTAGTCCTTGTATAAAGTAATATTCTGCAAGGCTGTTAAAAAGTTAAAAAGAGTCCTGAGGTGAGCTGAGGTGGCCGTTAACTCTCATATCACTCTGTGGTGTCTGTCTATCAGGAATGAGATCAACCAGAGAATGAGGTGGGGATTAACCTCCATCTGTTGAAGATGTTGTCCCATTAGATGAGGTTGCACAGTATTGAAGGCACTTGAGAAGTGAACACCAGCCGTACAAATGACTTGGGCTTGTCAAGGTGGGTATAGGCTCCAAGCAGCAGCATCAGTGTGGCGTCATCTACCCCTCTGTGACGTTTGTACGCAAAGAGAAGCGGGTCAACGTACTTACTGACCTCCGCCTGTAGTTGTATGATCATTAACCTCTCAAAGCCTTTCATGGCCAGGGATGTTAAGCCACAGGTCGGTAGTCATTATCAAAGGTGGGATTACTCTTTTTAGGCACAGGGCATATGATTTCCAGACTGAGGGGATAGAATGTTTGGCCAGGGAGCGGTTAAAGAGGTGGCAGTAGACACCAGAAAGCTGGTTGCTACAGGCCTTCAGCAGGCGACCACAGATCTGGTCTGGCCCTGGTGCTTTATTTGGCCTTGTCCTTTTCAACACCAGCTCAACCTCCCCCTGCTGCAGCTTCTGATATGTATAGTCCACTTTCTCAAACCTGCAGTAAAACTGGTTAAGGTTCTCTGCCATGTTGATGCAGTCTTCTTCCCCGGTAGTGGGTGGAGCTGAGTTGTTGTTGGGGAGGCCAGCTAGGGTTTTGCCATGCATCTCTAGGCTTACCCTCTCAACTCTCTCCTTATACTCCCTCTTTGCTGCTTTTAATTGTTTATTCAGTTTATTTTGGATGAGTTTTGACTCAATGTTATTTCCGGAGAGGAATGCAATTTTCTTTTCATTCAGGGTTGATTTCAGGGCTTTTGTTATCCAAGGCTTGTTGTTAGAAAATACCTTAACAGTCTTAGTGGGGACTATCATCGCTTCACAGAAATGTATATAGTCAGTTACCACATCTGTAGCCTCGCCTAGGCTTTTGCCTTGCATTAGCACCTCCCAGTCAGTGCACTCATAGCAGGCCTGTAGAGTCTCAATTACAGCCTCATCCCACTTTTTCACCTGCTTTTTTAGAACACCCTCCCTTTGCAGCTTTGTGCGATAAGTGGGGATAAGATTATGGGTTACAGATTATGTTACTGGCCTCTCACGCTGACTTAAAGAACAACTTCAGTCATTTTCAACAAGAGCTCTATTGCTCCAGCTACTTGTGATTAGCCAATACTGAAGACGCAAGAGATTTTAGTCCAATCATATAGGTTTCCTTGAACAGAGAATAATCACTTACAGCTAGCCCAATGGGGCAGAATTTTGAACTGTATCTGAATCTTAACATACTCCAAATGTCACCACAAAAACTATGAAGTATCAACAGACACCTTACAACACTGAACTGTATTGTGTATGACTGCAAATGCCTGAAAAAGTTGTTAAAACTGTGTGTTTATGCAAGCAGCCAAATATGGTTTTGAAAACACTGCATAAAAACACTATTTTAACCACTTTGTCTTAAATGATTCTTTCTTAAACTTCTCCAGCTGCCTGCACCCACTGAGAGCATTTTTTTCTTGTTGCAACTGATTACGAACTATGCTTCAAATTGAGCAGGAAAAATAGTCTTATCTGAAGTTTGGTAGGCTATAGTCTGATCCAGCAAATTTCTAGGCAACCTATTCTCCAAAAGACTGAACTATGAAATATACATTAGCCTGTAGTCTATTCCAGATTAGTTTGTCCTACATGCATTGATGGACATATTTATTTGCTATAGCGTAGTATATATTTTAGTAGCTATTGTATGCTCATTTTGCAAAATAAATGTTTGAGAAACTTTCATATTTGACTGTATCATCAGATTTCCCTAGGATTTGAACTAAGCTAGTTGTTACCATCGTTGTATCTTGCTCAGTGCATTAGACTGAAATAAATATGCAGCTATATTTAGAATAGAAGAGCCTATAGTTCATTTACACCAGTCATTGATGGAGATATTTGCAAACAACTCTCTTCACAAACCAGTCTGATGAATTGATTTAGACTAATTTTGTTAATAAAAATAGCCTAATATATGAGATATTCTGATAAATGCCCTTCAAGTAATAAATAGTTGGCAATATACACACATATAGGCTACACTGTATATAATTTATTTATTAAAAATGTTCGGCGGTCATCAGTATATTACCTCTCTGGGGCTAAGCCCCCGTTGACTCTGGATCCTAGTGACGTCCATGACACCAATGATACCAATTGCAACTTTTGCCTGGAGTCCCTATTTTCATCTTAAGGCCAATTCAGACTGAAGATCTGCTACGAGATGATGAGTTGAGCGGTGAGAGGAGCTGCAGCGGTGTGAATCAATCGTTGCAGGTTGTTGCAAGCTGTCGCTAAAGATTTAACATTGCAGTTTCAGAGTTTTAGAACGTTGCAGGTTTTTAGAACGTTGCAGCCCATCTCATCACTGACCTTTGATCTGTAGCCACTTAGGGGATTTAAAGGAGAAATCCAAAGTGAATCAGTCAATAGCCCTGTTGTTCCAGGTGCCTGAATGCTGTCTTTAAGAAAAAGAACAAGAAAATTTGATGCTACATAGACAGAATAACAAACCGATTACTAATGCTGACTGAATGGGGCATAATGAAATAAAACTGAAAGTATTTTGTATCCCCCATTCACTTACTGTTACTTGCCGGGTCACTGTTCGATATGTTGCATCAAATTTTCTTATTATTTTTCATACCTACTTCACATGGTGAGTTTGAACAACAGGGCTATGGATTGATTTACACTGGAATTCTCCTTTCACCATTGTAAACTGGAAATAACCCTTCCTAGCTTTGAACAATATATAATGTAAAACACGGGATGCCAGACTCTTAGACAAATGCTATGGAAATATTAAAAATGCTTATATCGCCAAATCAACTCCTCCCTTCTCAAATTCTTATCACAATGATGTACATATTTTTCAAATTTATGTAAATTCAAATGTAAATTCATACAAGAAATACAAATGTTTTCTCTTTGTTAAATGCATCAGAGTAGTCATTTAAGCTATAATTTAGGGCACCAGTTATGGGACAATGTGGGAAGGAGAAGGAGGCTACGCCAGGAATAAAAACAACAACAGGGACAACACCCAGGGATGATTGTGTTCAGGCGCCATGCCTGATTTCAGAAGTAGCCTACCTACATGGCTGGGGGAATAGTTTCCCCAGTTAGTTGAATCCCCTGTCCCGATATAAAAAGGGGATTCAACTAAAATTTCAACGTTTCCTACTTGTGTACCCTTATATATAAATATATATGGAAGTTAAAAGCAAGTTAAAAGTACATCATTGCCCATTTTTTGCCCATTACCAAGTAGTGCTTTAAAGTGCATTGCCAACATAACACCCCATCACCCTGACCACCTCCACAGCATGGGCAAAAAGTTCAGGCTTAGGATTTTTTTTTCACTATCAGCCCTGAGCACCTCTCCAGTATTTCATCCAGTTGTTGCTTAAAAGGTGAGAACAGATTCACTGAGGATTGCAGTCTGCTCACAGTCTTGTGTACTACAAAAGAGAGTCTCAGCACAGGTTTCACTAAGGGATTTCAATCATGATGAAAATAAATAAAATGTTTCTTTGCTTAGTAGTCAGAAGATTCTGTACAACTTCACCAATTTTTTGCCTCCGATGCTTTGCAATGTGTTATCTTCATAAATACATTAACAAATATAAGATTATAACATTGCACCCATGCTGTTGCAACATTAAGCAATATTTTTTATTTTTCTCTCTAACTCACAGATGTAAGGCCTTTGAGGATTACTTGTATGCGACTAACCTCACTAACGTCAGATGCAGCGTCCCCTTAGGGACATGCATCTGATGTCGCGCGAGAAGACAATTGTTTTAGAAGACCGGGCGTCATCAAAAATTCTTACATATACTTGGATAAACCACTTGTCTGTCATCTTCAACCACTTAAAGCAATATACCGGAGTAAGTTTAAGCATAGCCCTGCTGCACGAGCCTTCTAACAGCAATATATTTCACATGAAATTAAAGATTTTCGAACAGCACCGACCTAACGCAAACGCGAAACACATTACATTGAGTCAATGTAACCTCAGATCTTACTTTCGGTTTCCAACAGTCAGGTCCCATTGATTCAGTGTAAAGTGCCTGTTCGCCTCTGAGTTCGCGTTCGGTCTGTGCTGTACCAAATTATTTTGTTCCACTCGCTAACTGCATTTAGCAAGCTCTTTCAACAGGGCTATGCTTGAATTCACTCCGGTACTCTCCTTTAAATTGAAACCTACCAGTTGCATCCCATGAGCCCACGCGATTTCTAGTTTTTCACATGTTCCAAACAAACATAAATGCTATCTGTGGCATAATTGCGGCAGATTTCTCTCCTGGTTGGTCCAGTTGTTTAATATCGGACCTGAAATACTTTTTAATGGACTCGACATCAGATGGACAACCACATTGCTCTACAAACCATTGCAAATCTGTGTGGAAACAGTGACATTATCAGCCCTGTCTTAAAAGAATGCACAGAATCTTCAAAAAATGTCTTAAATGACTGCTATGATGCATTATCAAAATAGCTGTTGTATTTGTATTTTTGTATTGAGTAGCCATGCTTCTGTTACATTTGTGAATTGAAAGTAAAGATGATGTTGTGTGCAGTACATTGTGACTGTGCAGGGTGAGGTTTAGAGTGTTCTTACCGTGCAAACTGCTGAGGTTTGTCTAGGACCCCTCAGATGCTAATAGAGGTAGTCAGACCACACACACACACACACACACACACACACATATATGCTAACCTCATCTAATGCATTTGTCTTTGCATTTGCACAGCTAATGTTACAATGTGCACTAACGCTGCTCAAATGCATAATGAGAAAATATGTAAAATATCCTGTTGAAGGTCCATTTACTGAATGTTGTGTTTTTAAATATTTGTATTTAATGTATTTATTGTTTGTTGAATGGACAGTTTATGCTGTATTTCTTACTGAACATATAGGCCTAAATACTGTAAATTGCGCTTATAAATTTGCAAGCAACGTTTGCGGTTTGAGCAGTGCACAGTGTGGTTTAACTTGCCTTTTGGTTCTTGTCATCTTGCTTGTGAAGTTGCAACAACTTTCCAGTGGTTGATTGAAGGCAATCCCACCAATTCCTTTGGCCTTCAAATGTCCTTTCAAGTGCTAATGTAGGGTAGGCTTATTTCAGTTGTGGTGAAATTATTACAAGATTTTTTTTTAGTTTACTGCCTCCTCCTGACAGTAATATCAAATTTTAGGTGGGGTTGGAATGTGCTGTAATGTATGAGTAAGTGATTTTGCCCATTGAAAGGTGCAGGGTGCACTTGGGGTTATTAGTCCAAATGATGTGCTTGTAAGAAAAACATGGGCTTTTGAAAAACATATATATTACACTTATATGTTTTGATTATGAAAAAAGACTATCTGGTGATCTATGACATATGATCATCACAATGATGAAGGTTCAGTTACTTGGTAGATTTGTACTGTGTAGTAATGCAGGCAGTTGTGTAGAAACCCATAGGTATTGGAAGGTGTCCAAAATGCACAAATGCACTTTTGACAGGAAGAGGGGCTCGTATTAGCAAGATGAACATGCATAAACCACAGTCAAGAGGGGGGCCTTCAACACTTTGGGGTAAGATGATGGACCAAAGCTGACTATATAAATATAGCCCAGAACTGCAGTCTTCAGACATCCAGACACCCTTCTCAGGCTGCACAGGTAAACACACACACACACACACACACACACACACACACACACACACACACACACACACACAAACAGTCAAGACAATGAGTACAGTATGTACTGTATCTGTATTTGTCTTGTGTTGCAGTATGAAGCTGTTGCTGGTTGCTGCTGCCTCTCTGGCAGTGGTGAGCTGTGCCAGTCTCTCTGTGGAGGACCAGGAGTTCCACGCATGGAAACTCAAGTTTGGTGAGGAAATCCTGCTACTGATGCACTATTGGTATTTTGTTTTGACATTGTATTACACTGACATAATATGATACTTAACTTGCACAGTCCACCCAAGTTGTGTTAAGATTGAGCTTAAGCAGCATGTAAAATTTAATTATTGATCAAGCATATTGATGCTGACATAAATCAAATGATTACAAACTGTATGTTACTTCTCCACCCACAGGTAAGGTGTATAGGAGCCCGGAGGAGGAGGCTCGGCGTAAAGACATCTGGCTCTCCACCCGCCGCACGGTCCTGGCCCACAACATCCTGGCTGATCAGGGCATCGAGACCTACCGCATGGGCATGAACCACTTCTCTGATTTGGTACCGTATCTGCTTATTGCAGACAATTCCCTGTATTATAGTGTTATAAAAGTCTTCAGAAATCCTTCTCCATTTTGGTCTTGCCCTGGAAGGTGATTTCATTAGCTATAGTTTGTTTTTGTAAATTGAGCCAAAATATGTGGTTTTCGTAACATTGTGATAAAAAAGAAGTCTAGGATTTAAATGGCTAAATGCAGTTGAATGGTTGTTTTGGCTCAATGGCAGCACAGCCTAAAAGGCACTACCTTTACCCTATTTCTAACCCTAACCCCCTCAACCCTCATCCTAACCCTAAACTGAGTGGAGTAGTGCCTTGAAGACAGCGCTGCCTGGAAGGCACCGTTGAGGGTAAAAGATACCAAAGACCGTTGTTTTGTTTGTTTTATATCATTGCCTCCACCAATGATGTTATGTTTTTGCTGCAAATTACTCGGAAATCTAATGGATTTGGATGAAATTTTTAACAGAGGTGTGTCTTTGCCCAATTTTATTGGTGACCGATGATCCAGAACGGTTTCTGGAATTTATATTGCGTCAGTGACCATACTGCCTTGGTCTAGGTCTGGACTCTCCGAGTGCTTTCCTAGGTTTTTTTTTTTTTTTTTCCTCAGACCCAGGAGGAGTACATGGCTCTCCATAGCAAGCAGCCGCCCAAGGATTTCATCAACAGCACAGTTCCATGTCCTGTTAAACCCCCCAGACAACTGCCTCCATTTTGGGACTGGAGAGACTTCTGTTGTGTGACACCTGTCAAAGACCAGGGCAACTGTGGATCCTGCTGGGCCTTCAGTGCTGTAAGTTAAGAGGATGGAATTAGGTGTGTGTGTGTGTCTGTGTGTGTGTGTGTGTGTGTGTGTGTGTGTGTGTGTGTGTGTGAGTGTGTGTGTGAGTGAGTGAGAGAGCGAGTAACAGAGTGAAAGAGAAGTAAGTGAGATGTTGTGTATTTCTCTCTGCTGCAGGTGGGTGCAGTGG
This sequence comes from Sardinella longiceps, assembly GCA_027497455.2. Taxonomy (NCBI): domain Eukaryota; kingdom Metazoa; phylum Chordata; class Actinopteri; order Clupeiformes; family Clupeidae; genus Sardinella; species Sardinella longiceps. The sequence goes on along the minus strand of JAODXP020002371.1, from coordinate 4,204 downwards.
AGTCCCACAACTGCATAAAGCACAAACGCCTCATTCCCCTGAGTGTACAGCAGCTAATCGACTGTTCTCGGTCCTATGGGAACAATGGCTGTACCAACGGCTCTGTAATGAAGGCTCTCAAGTACTGTGTGCATGAAGGAATAGTCGCAGAGACATTTTACCAATATAAGTATAAGGTAGAGTTTGTTTGCTTGGGTGCTATTTTTGCAAACCTAAACACACTCTCACACACACATTTTTGTTCTTCTCGATATCCAAGTGCATATCTCAACATAATATAAATTACCATTTCTGGAATTGACTATGAATCCACAAAGTTTCCATCGTAAGTGCATTCCCGGCTTGTAGTCTGTCAGTTTATGGCCTACCTGCAAACGCAGCGTAAACATAAAAGGACACTTTAAGCAAATGTACATAGGGTTTATGCACATATGACCTACAGATATAACCAACACTGAATCCCTAATGACTGACTATCCCACAGGAGTTACCATGCCGCTTCAAAGATAAGAAAATACCAAGGGACGAGATTGGGGCCAGATGTATTGGTTTTTGTCATCTGGACAAAAAAGAGATGAGGCTTCAAAAAGCTGTGGTGGAGAGTGGCCCTGTGTCCATTAGTATCCCTGTCCATGACTCATTCCACAAATATGACAGTGGTGAGTGTGAGCATATAGGACGTAGTCTGCCTTAAAAAAAAAAAAGAAAAAAAAAGTTCTTTAAGTTATGCAAGTATGTGGAAAGCAATGATGCATGTTTAACCTACATAAATAAAGACCCCCTCCCTCAAAAAAAGAAGAAGAAAAAAACTATCTTAAACATGATTGACTGACTTGCTAATTTTGAGTCTTTGATTCATTGAAAGGTGTCTATAGATGTGGAAAATCATCCCCCACAGGTCATCACTCCATGTTGGTTGTGGGTTATGGGTCTACCAACAATGGTCAAGACTACTGGCTGGTGAAAAACAGGTGGGCTAAAATTCCTTAACATATATATAATTTGTTGTACTCCTGTGATAATGACAATAAATACATGAATTGATAGTTATGAGACAATTATTTGTGTAGCCTATGGCAAATAATGTGCAGCATTTTTACCGTATATGACAAGACATATTCATAAAGAGGGGTGACTAATTGATTTAACTTGTAAACATGTGGGTCAAAACCTAGGGATAAACACCAGTGCATACGCATGTTTCCTCCCATATATTTATGGATGATAGTGATAGTGAGGCATAGACAAATTATGCAGGTAACACATCATAAAAGTAGGCCTACCTCAATTCTGGTCAACATTTCCGTGTAGGCCTACAGCAGGCTACTGTGAAACAGGCCTACAGTAAAAGCAAAGGACACAAATGCAACTATTGGACAGCAGTGACAACATTCATGGACTGAGTGAAATTGTTTGTAGAAACACAAAACAATAAGCTAGGCTACAGCCTAATTAAGGATACAGGGAATTAATTGCCTCTGTATGGCTATACTCTAAAGATTAACTGGTGCTATCAAGAGAGCTCTATGAATAATGAGGGGAAAATCAAAACCAAATCAGGCCACTGCACATGTAGACTACCTCAGTGCACGCCTGGGCCCTCCCATGCTTGTGCAAATGACTTTCCCACGCCAATTATCAGGCTGCCATATTCTATTTGCAGGTAGCTTATCTTTTTCAGGCAGAAATGCCATCTTTGTTCTTGACTGAATCAGCTTGAACACTTACTGGACCGGGTTAAGGATTAAGGCTATACACACTCAGAACCATTCACTAGACTAGCGCCGTCACTGGTCACACATATCTTGGCAATGGTTAGATATTTCCTAACCCAGACCTGGGCAAACTAAGGCCCGGGGCCGCATGCGGTCCATTGAGCTATTTAATCTTTCTTCTCAAAATAGAGATGGATTTCTCATGTAGACCAAACCAAACCAAACCAAACCAAAGTTGATCTACAGACTCAGGAACCTTTACTGATTATGCAGAACCATTTACTTCAAATGCTCTAGGTGCCATCTGCTGGTCAAAACTGACCAGTCTGCAATCCTGCGTTTAAAAAATGTCATTTGTGTATTTGTGGAATGTCACGGTTGAGGGTTTTAGGGTCTGTCATCGCCACTAGGGGCTACACATCCCTGGAAGCCTCATCGGCAACACTTTCTATGAACCCAGTATTCGTAGAACATTCTAAAAGCATTCATAAAGGGTTATAACACATTCATAAAGTCTTATAACTAATGACATTAGTGTTCATAACTGTTTATATATTCTCATGTCTATACTCATAAAGCATTATAATGTTATCTTATAAGTCTTTAAAATGTGAATTGTCATAAAGCCTTCAATTATTTTGTTATTTGTCTTTTTTATATGTCAATTTCTTCATGCTGCATAATGATGAGTTACAAGTGCTCAGTGCATACCCTAAGTAAAGTAAGATGAGCACATTATTACTCATGAAAATGAATAAGGCACCATAACAGACACTATAGTGGTATGTTCCCCTGGTATCAAAAGTTCAAACAAGGTTATATGCTTTGAGATACATCAAGTTATAAACGTTTCTATGATGACATTATAATGCCTTATGAGTACAGTCATGAGAACATATAATCAGTTATGAATTCTGATGTCAGCAGTTATAAGCCTTTATGGATGCATTGTAACTCTTTATGAATGCATTTATTATGCTCTATGAATACTGGCTTCATAGAAAGTGTTACCATAAATCAATTTTCCAGGACAGACCCCCCCCCCCAAAAAAAAAACGGGACGATCCTGGGATAACCAGGACGTAAACCCTTGACTCTAGCCAGATATATACAGAATAAATTACTTTGTTAGCTCAACACAGATGAGCTTTATAGAATCCAGAGCTATTTCAGAGTCTTTAATATGAATATGCTTTTGTCTGCTGTGACATGGTAGTTATGGAACTATGTGGGGAGAAGGAGGCTACATCAGAATGGCCAGGAATAAAAACAACAACTGCGACATCACCTCTCAAGCCTTTTATCCAGTGATTGCTTAAAAGATGAGAACAGATTCGCCAAGGATTGCAGTCTGCTCACAGTCTGGTGTGTAACATTTTCACTTGAGGATTTCAATCATGAAAATAAATAAAATATTCTTTGTTTGTAGTCAGGATCTTTTGTGCAAGTGCACCAATTTTTTTTTGCCTCCGATGCTTTGCAATGTGTTATCTTCATAAATACATTAACAGGTGTGCAATCTTGACAGTAAAGATGATGTTGTGTGCAGTATTTTGTGATGACTGTGCAGGGTGAGGTTTAGAGTGCTCTTACTGTGCAGTCTGCTGAGGTTTGTCTAGGACCCTTCAGATTCAAATAGAGGTACACCACACACACAGACACACACACACAAAAAAAACCCCCACATACTTAACCTCTTGCAATGCTTCTGTCTTTGCATTCGCACAGCTGATATTTCAATGTTCACTGTACCTGCTCAAATGCATACTGAGAAAATAATATAAAATATCATGTGGAAGGTCCATTTACTGAAATGTCATGTTAAGTTGTGTGTGGAATGGACAGTTTATGTATTCCTTTCTGAACAAATAAATTCTGTAAATTCCAATTATAAAGTTGCATTCAGAAATGAACAAGGCGTCTGTGATATGATTAATGTACTGTACCGTGTAGCTAATTTGCCTTTTTTTTTTTGTCATCTCTCTTTTGAAATTTCTAGTTGTTGATAGGGGGGGGTTGTTATCCAATTTCAATTCTTTTCTTTTATTCATTTCTTAACATTGTAACATCAACTCATTCAATTCAATTCAATTCAATTTTACTTGTATAGCGCACAAATACAGTACATTGTCTCACGGCGCTTTACAGACAGTACGGGAAGCATCCATGAGAATCAGGGGCAAGGAAAAACTCCCTCGCTTTGTAAATAATTTGTTATGTAGGAAGAAACCTTGGGCAGATCCACGCCTCATGGACTCAGCCTACCTGCCTGGGGCCTAATAAAGTATCCGTAAAGTCTGATGCATAGATTGACCATGGTTAACACAAAACAGTATGGGTACTGAATGTAGTCAGAGATGATATACACATAGTTTGTGTGACAGTCAGGGCCAAGGGATGGAGTCAGTAGTTGGAGTGTGGGATTAGTCAGTAATTGGAGTTGGATCAGAGTTCATTGGGTGTTGGTCGCCATCTAAGTAGTGGTCATC
>JAODXP020002370.1:5000-15000 GCA_027497455.2 Sardinella longiceps | reverse complement strand
GAATATGCAAGTTAAAACATAATTAGTGCAATCAATATGACGTGTTTATGTGATATGCTTGCATTTAAGAGGGATTAAACAACAAAGCAAATTCATTTATTTTATAAATATTTATAGATCTTCAGGTGCAATAATAGCAGTCTGGACACCAACATAACATTTTAAGCTGTAACACATGAAAGGTAAAGGTAGAGTGGTCCTGACTTAAAGATGATATACTTAAGCTACAAACATATTGGGAGTCATGTCATTAATGTAGAGTTTGAGGTATAAAACTTAACATTAATAAGCCTTTATGTCTGTGTGGTTGGCTCTTTTGTGTCAGGTACGAAGATATGACTGTATGCAAATGTTAACGACAGTCCAAGAACCTCTAACTGCTACAGACTAAAACACTATCCTAAATTCAAATTAGAATTCAACGAAAGTTTTATAGAGGACATTGCAAGTAGTACAACTGCTCTTGAGTGCTCCGTATATGATCTTAAAAGCGCTGCAAGTGTATTTGGCACTTTACAAATGTAATTTAATGGAGCTGACCATACACAGGCCAATGCCATCCATTTCTCCAGGACATAAACTGAACTGAACAGCTGACACCTTTTATTCAAAGCGATTTACAGTTATCATTTTTTTTCAGGGCACAACGCTGGCAGCCGGGATACAAACCCACAATTTCCACACTATTGGCTCACCTTAACCACTGCACTAACACCACCCCCACCCACACTGGGACACTGGGTCCAGTCAGTGCACAGCAGGTTAAGAAAGCTGCCAGACCTGAAGAACAGATCATAGTCATATTCAGCAGTGGTCCGGTTCCACCAAACACAACTTAACCAGCAGCCAAGTTGTGGGGGGTAAGAGGGGATTTTTGACCAGGCGTTGCGCTCATAGGCTTCTCGATGACTGGGACCCCTGACCCCTGTGGAGTCCATTGATCTGCTGTTCTAGGCCCCTCCCCTCCATGGGTGGGTCATGTGATCTCATAATCAATTAGATCTCACATTCCAACCCTCTCAGGGCATTTCCGCACAATCCCCATTCATTACACACCCCCCTCTCTTACACACACACACACACACACACACACACACACACACATACTCACTCTCTCTCTCACACACACACACACATCTAAGGGCATTTCCGCACAATCCCCATTCATTAGACACCCCCCTCTCTCTTACACACACACACACACACACACACACACACACACACACACACACACACACCTCTCTCTCTCTCTCTCTCTCTCTCTCTCTCTCTCTCTCTCTCTCTCTCTCACAATTCAATTCATTGAGCTTTATTGGCATGAATGTAAAAGAATTGTATTGCCAGAAATAGATACCAAACATATGCAACATGGAGTAGGGTCTAGAGGTTAAATATCAAGCAAAATAAATGAAAATAGAATTCATGCATAAGACTTGCCAATACACACAGATTTTTTATTTTTTTCATTGTAGCCAACACACACACAAGCCCACACTCACCCCTAACCCCCCGCAGCACACACACACACACACACACACACACACACACACACACACACACACACACTCTGAGACATATCTTGCCGCTATAAATAAAAGCTCAGCCTTTTCTCCCAATAAGTATTTAAGTCGGGTCTGGCTTGGTAATGTTTTAATTTCTGGTGTGATTCTTTGAAAGATAATTTGATTGTATTAAACTATATTTTTCACAGTACAAGAGGAAATGCTTTTCTGTCTCCACTGTATCCTCTCTCTCTCTCTCTCTCTCTCTCTCTCACACACACACACACACACACACACACACACACACACTTCTCAGGGCATTTCCAGACAATCCCCGTTCATTAGCCCTCTCCCACTCTCTCTCTCTCTCTCTCTCTCACACACACACACACACACACACATACAAATTCGCTTTTTCTCTCTCCAACATACACGCACTAACTTATTCATGGGTATTTATTAGTCTAGTTATAGGAATGTATATGATGTTTAACTGACTGCTCTATTTTTAGCAGAGGGTATTAGGACAAATGTACTGTTTGTTTACATGTTTCTGTATGTGTACGTCTGTCTAATGTGTATCACATTCTCATGCCCAAGACAAATTTCTCTTTTCAGAAACAATAAAGGCTTATCCTATCCTATCCTATCCACACACACACACACACACACACACACACACACACACACACACACACACACACACACAGGCGCACGTCCCCACACACAGGCGCACGTCCCCATTCAGTAGCTATTTTTTTTTTTTTATTTCTCTCCTCCTCTCTCTCTAACACACACACACACGCACACACTCATATACAGTACAGACCAAAAGTTTGGACACACCCTGTAATTTTATGCAATTCCTTTATTTCCATGACTATTTACATTGTAGATTCTCACTAAAGGCATCACAACTATGAATGAATACATATGAAATTATGTACTAAATGAAAAAGTGTTAAGTTTCGACACACTTTTGGACCTAAACCTGATCAAGATGGTTTAGGGTGAGCTGGACCACAGAGTGAAGGCAAAAGAGCTAACAAATTCTAGGCATCTCAGGGAATGAATAACTGTTCAAGTCAGTTGGAAAAGCATTTCAGGTGACTGACTACCTCTTGAAGCTCATCAAGAGAATGGAAAGAGCGCAAAGCAGTAATCAGAGCAAAGGGTGGATACTTTGAAGAAACAAGAATATAAAACATGTTTTCAGTTTTTTCACACTTATTTTTAGTAAGTACATAATTCCATGTGTTCATTCTTATGTTTGTTGCCCTCAGTGACAATCTACAAACTGAATAGTGTGTCCAAACGTTTGATCTGTACTGTATATATATATAATGATTATTATCGCCTAGAACATGACTACATTTCATTTTCTGTTGGTTTCAGAACACTTTGCAACTACAGAAGAGTCAAGTTGTAATTAGAAAAAGAAGAAGAATTAGGAGTTCTTAGTCACTTTTGAGCTGGTAAGATAAGACAGATAATAGGGTAGCCTGCCACATCATCTGATGTCTTTTTGTTATTTGGGGTGTCTATACAATAAACCATCTGTAGGCTGTAAACTTTTATTTCTATGAAAATAGATGGCAACCTTTTGTTTCTGATCTTCGACATTGAACTATCTGTATATCCAACATAATTGTTCACATTGAAATCTGACGTGTTTTCAAAATGGTCCTTTAAAAAGTGTTTAAAAAGTGTTAATTGTTTTGAGCAGTGTATCTGAATGAAGATACAACCATGAAAATATGAAACCGTGTTTCTGTGGCCACACACAACCTCTCCTATTTTAAAATAGACATCCATGCACAGTAATATGGTTTTCCATTTCTATGATTCCTTTAATACTGCATAAACTATTCCAGACAGTATTAGGCAGTACCCATATGTAATAGCCTACCGTCTGGAATAATTTATTTAGTATTAAAGGAATCATAGAAATGGAAAACCGTTTAATTGTGCATGCATGGCTATACCAAGGTTATTTGTCCTCTTTATGAACCAGCAGCAGAATAGACTACTTTCAACTGTGCATATCCAGACTCGTGGAAGGATACTTTCTCTAAGTACACCTCGCCTCTTCTCACCTCAATTTTTACAGGTTTATTTGTGTGTGTGTGTGTGTGTGTGTGTGAGAGAGAGAGAGAGAGAGAGAGAGAGAGAGAGAGAGAGAGAGAGAGTGAGAGTGAGAGCAGTGGAATGCAAGGATAGTCTCCATTTAGCCACCCAGCCAGCATAAGGGAGAGTAACCCCATGGCCAGCCTGACAACACAATGGACTTTCTGTTAGCAATCATTACACACACACACACACACACACACACACACACACACACACACACACACACACTCACACACACACACACACACACACACACACACACACACACACACACACACACACACACACACACACACACACACACACACAAAATCGCTGGTCATCATTCACTGCAGTGATACTGTACATTAAGAATTCCTTCAGGCCCCTCACCGCCTCTCACAGTAACACACACACACACACACACACACTGCCCCTCACATTAACGGTTACTCTGCTCTGTGTGTCAACATGATGTGTGGGAGGAAGAGGGAGACCATTTAACCCTAATGCTTTTCAATTAGCCACACACACACACACACACACACACACACACACACACACACACACACACACACAAACTCTCAGAGACCCAATGAAACATGTAATGGCCCGGAACAGACCTGCCTTTTGGCAACTGGAAAATTGGGACAAATTTTCATTCACTTCTGTACAGAAAATTGATTAGAGAGAGAGAGAGAGAGAGAGAGAGAGAGAGAGAGAGAGAGAGAGAGAGAGAGAGAGAGAGAGTGTGTGTGTGAGTGTGTGTGTGTTCCACAGGAAGTGGCTGTTTGTTCCGGCCAGAACTCTTTCCTGCCTGAGCTGGGTTCTGCCTGAGCTGCCTGAGCATTCTATCAGAAGAACACACACACACAAACACACACACACACACATACTCACTCTCTCTTCTCTCTCTCTCTCTCTCTCTCTCTCTCTCTCTCTCTCTCTCTCTCACACACACACACACACACACTCATTTGACCGGAGGTACAACATTGGATCAAAGAGTTAAAGAAATTCCTGGGGCCAACAATGAGATCACACTCACACACACACACGCACGCACGCACGCACGCACGCACACACACACACACACACACACACACACACACACACACACACACACCACATGTAATTTCTTCATATTAACATGAATAAACATATTACTAGCAAGTATGATGTCACTTCCCTGGAATTTTAACTGGTATCCTAAACACACACACACACACATAGATACAAGGCACACATGTATGTACTGTAGGTAAGATCAGGGCACACACACACACACACACACACACACACACACACGTATGAAGGCAAGAAGATGGTATACAGATACATGTGCCTCATAGTCATGGTTAATATGCCTTTGGGGAAAGAACCACTCATCGAACACCCATGGGATTAATTTAGGAGTTCAAATGGATTTTTCAAACATGCATTTTAGGCAGGCTTTTTTCTTTTGCAAACTTACCGTATGTGAGTTTTTACTCCTCCGTTTGTGTATTTGCTTATTAGGTCCACACTTCAGTTGCGGTTTCTGAAAGCTCATTTGCAAAAAAAGACCCACGATAGAGATGTCACTCAGTCACTGGCTGAATTTTTTAATGTTACAATTTTATCTTTTATCATTCCACTTGCAGGCAAATGCTTACTGGCAGAACCTATGAGGACAGTCCATTCAGCTCAAACTGTAGCTTTGTGTGAATTTGCCCGTCTGCTGATGGATGGAGCGATATGGAGGCCTTAAAATGGACTCTATTCTGGCCTCTGAGACACAGGTGCTTACTGGGGACCAGAGAGAATCATGGAAGCTGGGAAGAGCTGCATTGTGCTGGTGTTGATCCTGGCAGTGGCTGGAGCAGGTAAGTAACACATTCTAACTTGAGAGGACTTAAGAGTTCTGCAGCCGGTTGCACCAGCTGAGCGTAGGTTTGATCGTAAGGTTTGGTGTAAGTCACGTCGTAAACCTTACGGTGAAACTAGTTAGTTTAAAACTAAAGCTGCATTCTACTCCGGTTGCACCATTGCTTGTTATGTTGCACCGTAGTAAGTAGCTACTAAATCAAAATTTCTGTCGCAAAACATGACGTTGTCACGGTTGTCACCATAGTTACTGTTGACAACCAATCAATATTGACGCAGCATGGTTTTGGTGTAAGTTGAAACGTAACCTCTTTCGCAGTTGTTTTTGTGTTGTATTAAATAAAATTACACTTAATACTAATAGTACAGTCGCTATTTTATTGAGTTAGTGTTAAGGTAATATTTCAGTTGGAGTGGTTAAACGGTTGTCCGAGAGGTAAAATTCATGTTAACACAAGCAGTTCTCTTCATTTGATGCCGCTAACTTTATCAACATTAAAAGCCGTGGCATCTGCGTGCCAACGGTAGGTAGATGTTTAGTATTTGTATTGTTATACCCATACGTTTTACATTAGTCGTAAAAGGGATTCAAATACCGTTAACATTATTTAAATAGTGTGTAATGGTCGCGTATGCAGCTCTTCTTAATTTGTACAGTGTCAGCCTACATGCCATTTAAATTAGATAAACAAGTTAACAAATGTCTTAAGATGGGCTTTACGCCTACTGCTGCGATGGTGTAACATCGGGCATAACTTAGTGCATAACTTAGCGTTACGTTGGAACTTATTTGCTTGGTGCAACCCGTTAAAATTTAGTAGCTCCTAAAGTCCGTCGTAAGGGCAATTTACGCTACAACTAAGCTAAGTTGGAACTTACGCACAGCTGGTGCAACCAACTGCTGAACTATACCTAAACATTCTAATTTAGAATACTTAGAGTTCTGAACTATACTTAAACATTCTAACTTAGAATACTTAGAGTTTTCTAGATTAGATATTCTAAGTTAGTAATTGTACAGATAACTATTTACCCCCGAGCTGGAAGCTACAACTAGCGAGTGGTTTTCTCTGGCCTGCACAAACATCTCAAAATTCTGCTCCCCGGCAGATGTTCCAACTTATGCAATATACTTTGGGTCCTTATCACACCAAATTTCTCCTTTAAAATCAAGTGGTGGTAGACTGAACATTCTATCACTGAAATGCATTGAAGTTATCATTGTTTCTGACTTAAAAACTTAAAAAAGGGGGAATAACATTCAAAATGTATGGCCTTTTATATCTCTGTCGTCTTCTCCATGGTCCACTACACACACACACACCAACACACACCATGATGAAGATTTTGCATTTAAAGATTCTGAGGTTGTTTATTGACGTTTTTGTTATTTTTGAACTTGACTGTGTAGTCTATCAATATCTGATTCATACTTTGAAATTTTGCATGGTCTTTGTAAGTACAAAAACTAAAATAAACCATGGAAAAAAAAAAAAAAGATTCTGAGGTTGTAAGATAACGTTTGATTTAAATAGCCAATTTTAAGTTGGACCGTAAGACCTTATAAATACAAATAGCAGGCCCTAATGACCATAGGCTTTAGTGATCGATATCAACCTATTTTAAAATATATTTTCTTTTCTTTTTGCATTTGTAGCATGTGTACATTTTTACAGTTCTTTCACTCTTGGGGAGATGTGAATTGAGAAACTGACCTCAGGTCAACTTCAAAGACTAGACTTCTCTGGGCTTACTGAGGCCAATGGCAGGGGACAAAAGTGTTTACATTTTTGAAACATTAACAAACCTCTTTTTTCTCCTTCCTAATAGGTACCACAGGGGGGGGTTTATGACAAGAGAGGCGCAGGGCTTGGTATGCAGGACTGTCCTTCAGACAAATATCATCATCATGTGGTTTTGACCACACCAAACAACCAGGATGGACACTGTGGTGGCTCTTTACTGAGTGATCAGTGGGTCATCTCTGCTGCACACTGTGACTTGCCGTAAGACTTTACCAACTCAGCATCACTTTCCATATTGTACTTCATTTTTTACTTTTGGCTAAATTAAGGCTGTAAGGTCATGATAGCTATTCTGCTGGAGTAGATGTATCAATTTTGTTGGAAGGGATGGCAAATACCCTACTTTTTTTAGACCTATTGGTGGGAAACAAAAGAGAGCCGGAGTAAGTTCTGTTATTATTTCCACAGGGGCCTGGAGGTGATTCTAGGCAAGCACTCAAATATGGCTGCAGAAAGAAGGAAAGTTCTCAATATTCACAAGTGTGATATTATTATACAGAATATGCCTCATGACCTCATGCTACTGGAGATAGAGCATGCAAACCGTAACTCATTCCCAAAGATTAAATTACCTTCACTTACAAATGACTGTAATTCCCCATTTAACGAAAAGGGTGTGTTTGTGAGCTTTTTCCATGCATGTGTGGATGCCCAAGGTGCAAAAGGTAAGGGTTTTACTTTAACTTGGTTTGAAAGGGTTATCTTACAGTTATCCTGTTATCACGGCACCTCTAATCAAATTATTATTTTTTTCTTTCTCAACAAAGTAAATCCTGCCTTTCAGCCAAAGCTTCGATGTGGATATCTTGATGTAAAACCTTGCCCCCTTACCTACTTAAGAAAGACAAACTTTATTTATATGGGTGCTTATGTTCTATGTGGAGATGGCCAAAATACTTTGTGTGACAGCTGTGAGGTACAGTACATTTCCTCTTTTTTAACTCCTGCTTCATGTACTGTATTCCATGATACAAGGTTTGATTGACACTGTACACATATCTACCATAGCATCTTATTAACATGCAAATTAATGACATACTGCTATACTACCTAGTCATTAAGTCGCTTATTATCTTCTTCTGCATGAGCTAATTCTACCCATAGATAGACCATTATCCAGAATCTCTCCAATATTAACTAGTTACTGCTTATTCATAGTAAGTAAGCTATTTGTTTATATGAGTTATGATCTAAATATGCTTTGGTTTGTATGGGGATTATAAGGCAATGAAACAGTTATTCTCCTTCAGTAATATTTAGAAAAGATGGTCTACAGGACCAAACCCAAAACAAGTGGATAATGTTTAATTTTTTCTAATTGAAAAAATAGTTCCTGTCATCGATTGTGATCGGTTGAATCATGTTCGATGCCCTTGTAAATTTACAATTTAGCACGGCTTTGACCGCAGTTACTTGACAACTATTCAGTAAGAGGAAATATATCTTTTAGTGGAGGAATTGGTATCAATGAATAATTCTCTACATTTCTAGTTGTTCTGTCTAAACCATTCATGGTTAATCAGGGAAATGTTTTAGAAACGCAATAAATCATTCAAGTCCGGTAGTTATGCTGGTTTTAGCACAATATCTCCTGGCACTCAACTTCAGCACACCTGTGCTAAAACCAGCATAACTACCGGCCTCTCATGATTTATTGTTGACTTAATTTGCATGGTATACATTGCTATAGCTAATGGTGAATACCTTAATCAGAGGTAGCCTACCTTATTTGTATATCATAAATAAATAATTATTTCTTGACCTTTTTGAGTCACAACAATTAATAACAGTTGATCACCCTCTTCCTGTTAGTGCTCTGCAGTATACTATAACAGTACATCTAACTAATCACAAACCAGTAATGCATAGGAATTAAATCCATTACATAGAATAAACCTTTCACTCTGCCAACACTCATCTGTTTCTTGTTTCTTGAACTCATAGGGAGCTTCTGGAGGCAGTCTGATGAAGACCACAGATGACTCTAAGATGTATGGGGTCCTTGTCCGTTCAGGGTATGCTTTGTGTAAAAGCCCTGTGAGATTCATGAATCTCTGTACTCAAATTTACAGAGACTGGATCACAAGGATCACTGGGCAAACATTTGAATAAATGTATTTTCCTAACTCCAACACTGTTAACCCTGACATATTTGATAAACTCTATGTTTTAGTGGAACCTCATTACCACTAAAAGTTTATCAGTTTAATAATAATTTACAGTCTGTGTATTTCTCCCAAAATAAATATCTTTCAAGCAAATTAAAAAGTTTTGAGTGTATATTCACTCCCATGATCCTTTTCAATACACTGAAACCATTCAGCAAGTCTACGTAATTGACTAAGCCACGCCCCCTCCACTCACTCGGACAAACAATCAACATTCAGTGACAGGCGCTATGTCAAGTGTTACAGTCAAAGAGACCAAGTCACCAAAAGGGCCTTAGCTATGCACTGGAGATTTATAATAATAATTTTTTTCATTGAGAAAGTCGATAAAAGTCAACTTTTCCAGCATTTATTATCATGGTTATTTACTGATAAGTTAATGAAGCAAAGCTCCATAGGTTAACGTTAGCTTAACTAGTTGCCTTTGGACAACCAGAGTACAAAACAAAACTAAAACATAACTGGCAGGTCTCAAGTAGCTTGAGAAATAGAGATTTTGATGTTTTAGAAATGTGCTTTACATGACTATTCAAAGACAGATCTTGATCAA